>MU665630.1:54117-132785 GCA_026770625.1 Nicotiana glauca
ATACGCCGCAAAAGATGTATCAGCAGAAGAATTCAGTCCACGAAAAGATATATTCGAAAGAAATAAATGGGCAGTTATCTAGGTATGTCCACTTACACTTCTTGTTCCATCTTTCAGGGAATGGCACCTTCTCTAAGGGGATCAAGTCTGAAGTCCTAAGTCGGACGAAACGGCTCATCCACACTTTGTTCCAAGCCTTGTCGCTACAACCAAAGAGGGCCCTCGAGGCTCGGTAATGAAGCTTAATCAGGTCCCCACGAAAGAGTTGAGGGCTATACATTCTGATCAGGTGGTCAAGGGTGAAGGGAATCCCCTCGATCATACTCATGTAATATCTGGTCATGTAAACGATGCGCCAGAATGACAGATAAATTTGGCTGAGAATATCATTCGTAGAAGTCAAGGTTCACAGGGTCTGTCAAAGGCATGGAGGGCACCGCCGGGCCAAGGGTAAATGGACAAGTATACACACTGAGGAAGTCGGCTTTATATGTCGTTATATACCCTCCCCCCCAAGGAATCTCCACTAACACCGCATCTCCCCAGCGGCAATCGATCCTCACCCTCTCGACGTCTGTTATTAAACTAACGTAACAAGATGCGGGCTCACTTCTCCCCAGCTTCGAAGAAGGTCTTTCGGCCTTGAAATTAGAGGTCGTCTCTAAGACCTTTGGAATGCATGTTCTAGCATCAGAAGATGTGTTATCCTACCCTCGGAAGGGGCCGTAGAAGAGGAAGGCATGACTTCCTGAGAGATAAAAAAGGAAGGGCTCGCCATTTTACCAAAATGTCGCAGAGATGGAGCGAAAAAATAATGTTTCGGAAAAGAACGCAGATGGAAGGTAGGAAAGAAGAAAAAAATATTGGGAATCTGATAGCATAATAGAAAGGAAGGGGCGGTGACGTGAGTATTAAAATAAGCCCAATTGAGCGGGCCAAAAGACAGCCAACTGTCTTTAATTAATCCGAAGACTTTGGGGATTGTGTTGTCACAACCTTTAGAAGACTTGACTGCTACATCAGTTGCCTAGCAAGTCGCGACCGTTTGGTCTGATGGAAAGCATCGAAGGGGAAATATCTCGAGATCATTTCTCTTTATTTCATTTTGAGAAGCGCGGGGACATTTTTTTAGAATTCTCATACTCTCACGAGCTCATGCATACCAAAAGTACCAAAATCAGACCTCAAATGGCCTCTTAAATCCTCAAGTCTAGGTCTCCAAAACCAAGCCCTAGTTTTCCCAACTTTTAACCCTTAAATTCCATTAATTACAGCTCTAATCCGTAAATTAATACCATAGAAATAAGTTTTTAGGTCAAAAATCCTTACCTCAATGGAATCCCCTTGAAATCGCCCAAAAAGCTCCAAGAACCGACTTAGAAATAGTGGAATAGCTCAAAAATCGTGAAGGAAATAACTTATACCTTATGGCCTAGACATTTCATCCGCGGCCAAAATTCTGCTCTTGCGGCACCGCTTTTGCGGTCCACAAACCGCATTTGTGGTCCTCACTTAAGTCCTCCACTTCCACATCCACGGCACACAACCTGCACATATGCCATCGTAGGTGCAGTTCCTTAAAAGCATCAGTGATTCCTGCTAACCTTCTACTTGGCCGCATCTGCGGCTTCCTTTTCGCTTCTACGAGACTGCACCTGTGGTCCCCTAGCCGCAGGTGCAATTATGACAGCAATGGAACATCTTCAGCTACCAAAACCAACTTCCGAACTTTCCGCCAACCATCCGAAATCACCCGAGGCCCCCGGGACCTCATACAAAGATACCAATAAGTCATAAGCTACCATCCAAACATATACCCATCTTCAATACACCTCAAACAACATCAAATCAACTAAAACACATTGAATTCAAGCCTAAGGTTCCAAAATCTTTCGAATTACACTTTTGATCAAAATGTATACCAAATCACGTCTGAATGACCTAAAATTTTGCACACATATCACATTCAACACTATGGAGCTACTCCAACTTCCGGAATTCCATTTCGACCCTCAAATCAAAATCTCACTATCGAACCAGAACTTCAAAAATTCAACTTTCGTCATTTCAAGCCTAAATTAGCTACGAACCTCCAAAACACAATTCGAACAAGTTCCTAAACCCGGAATCACCCAACGGAGTTAACAAAACCCTCGGAATTCCATTCTGAGGCCGTGTTTACAATGTTCCGACTACGTTTAAATTTCCAAAATTTAAGCTCTCATTTAGGGACTGAGTGTCCCAAAACTCTCTGAATTTCCAAATAAATCTTGCCGGCAACTCACAATAGCAGAAACAAATATGGGGAAGGTAGTTAATAGGGGATCAGGGTGTTAATTATTAAAAATGACCGGCCGGGTCATCACAATAACCCTTGTAACACCGGAGACGATTTCATCCTAATTTTCCATACACTGAAACTAGAACCCCCCTCCCCCCCCCCCCCCCCCGGTCAAATTTTTCTGCTTCGTACTTTGTTGAAGATGATGAAGACATCTTAACTCTAGATTATATGTAAAAATCTGAACCTTGCTCTAATACCAATTATTGCAAAATATCATGGGTTAACTCGCACACAATCACACATAAAGAAAATAGAGAAGAAAAGTCAACACAAGGATTCAACGAGGTTCGACTAAGTCTAATCCTCGGGGCAGAAGCAGAGAGAGTTTTCCACTAGGAATGAGAAGAAAAGCACAATACAATCTATAGAATCCCTAAGTACAATCCCTATATATAGATCCGAAATAGTCCCAAACCTATAAGATAAAGGTTTCCCAATTTGAAAAAGACAATAGCTTTTCCTTTCCCAAATCTATTAGGACAACAGATTTTCCTAAACCTATAGAGATTATGGATTTCATAAAAATACAAGAAAATAATTCAAGCCCCAAATAAAAAATCACCCTCTCGATGTTCTCAATTAGTAAATATGCAATACTTGGTTCGTTATTTGAGTAATTCATAATTTTTATATTCTATAGGCAAAAAGAACTTTAATCATTCATTCGTCATAAGAATTTTGAGAATCAGTAGTGCTAATTAGTGGATTTAACACCTGAGTTGCATAGGAACTGTTGGGCTAGTCCCGAGCATTGAACGTTAGGCGTGTTTAGGGCACAAGTCGGGCACTTGGGGGCGTAAATTTCACTTAATTAAACCCCACAAATGAGCCTCAAGATATTTTGATTGTGTCCCGCTCCAAAGCGAGCCTCGAGGCAAGCTCCAGAAAAGCCTTTTAAAACAAATGGAAGTGCTCTAATCTCAAATTTGCAATTCCAAGTATGGAACTGGAATGAGTTGTTAATTGTTGCTTATGCAAGGATAATAAAGATAAATCATGGACCAAAATAATATCACTCTACATTTCAGTGATTTTTGAGAAACAAATTTAACGGTTTGCTGAAGAACCCTTCTTTTGTTGGTTCAACAAATGGAAAAGTCTACCACCATTTCTTGCCTTAAATAAACTTCAACTGCCAATTTATGTTTAGCGCATGTGACCCAGATGGAGTTATCCAGGTACAAATTGATAATGTTTTAGTTTTACTAACAGCTTGTTTGAATAGTCGTTACCTGGTGTATTGTATCATATTGTTACTTTAAATATAATATTTCGATTGTTACTTAAATTTTATTATATCGTATCGTAAATTTTTTGTTATATAACAACAAAAGGCACTGCTTTATGGAACGACCGATTTGGCGTGATCGTGTCATTACCTAATTTTTTCCCCCATTTTGCCCCTTTTTATTATTAAACTAGTTTCTAAAAACGTGCGTTGCACGTGTATTCCAAGTAATTTTTATAAAAATTAGTTAAAATATAATAAATTTAAATAACATGCATATTGTTCAAAGAATATTGTTGATATACTATTAGAAATAATACATATTAAAAGTTACAGCTCATTTGAGTAAGAATATATGATATTTAAGTGATCATATCTCAAATTCAAAGTAAATCAAATTCAAATAATTGAACTAATCGTTTCTATCTAAAAAAATGAACCATTACCTTAACTTAGTTTATTATTTATAATAACATTATTTTAGTTTATGAGGTAAAAATATGTCATTTGGTCACGACTACCTAACATTTTCTCATATACATATTCTTGGTGTATATTCGATTACATTATTTTAGTTGGTTTTTTTATTATTGTGTAGCTACAATATCAAATTGCTCATTTATTCTCTGTTCCTTTAAATGATCATCTTAGTTGATCTTTTACAGGTGTAGTTGAGGGAAAAAGTTGGTTATAAGATTATGTTATTATTCCGGAAGAAGAAAATTAAAGCAAAACATAAATTTTATTACTTAGTCATCAGCGAACCAAAAATACACTTTTGAAAGTAGAATATTGCAAGAAGTTTCACCTTGTGCACCGTATATGGGAGGATTATAATGACAAAAGATTCAAATTTAAAAAGTATAAGATAGTCAGATGTATATGGCGATATACTTTTTACAATACAAACTACACAATCAAATAAGAAATTATCCACACAAAAAAAAATCAAAAACTGAGCCAAAGAATAAAGATTCAAGTTAGAAAAACGCACAAAATCATCCAAAATCACCCCGAGGCCACTGGGACCTCATCCAAAGGTACCAATAAGTCATAAACTACCATCCAAACTTAAACCCATCTTCAATACACCTCAAACAACATCAAATAAACCAAAACACATCGAATTCAAGCCTAAGGTTCCAAAATCTTTCAAATTACACTTTTGATAAAAAAGTATACCTAACCACGTCCGAATGACCTGAAATTTTGCACACACATTACATTCAACACTACGGAGCTACTCCAACTTCAGGAATTTTATTCCGACCCTCGGATCAAAATCTCACTATCGAACCAGAACTTCAAAAAATCAACTTTTGGCATTTCAAGCCTAAATTAGCTATGGACTTCCAAAATACAATCCAAACAAGTTTCTAAACCCGAGATAACCCAATGAAGCTAACGGAACCCTCGGAATTCCATTCCGAGGCCGTCTTTACATTGTTCTGACTACGGTCAAATTTTAAAAACTTAAGCTCTCATTTAGGGACTAAGTATCCCAAAACTCTCCAAATTTCTAAATAAATCTTCCGGGCAACTCACAATAGCAGAAACAAACACGGGGAATGCAGTTAATAGGGGATCAAGGTGTTAATTATTAAAAATAATTGGCCGGGTCGTTACAATAACACTTGTAACACCAGGGACGATTTCATCCTAATCTTCCATATATTGAAACTAGAACCCCCCGTCAAAGTTTTTTGCTTCGTACTTTGTTTAAGATGATGAAGACATATTAACTCTAGATTATATGTAGAAATCTAAACCTTGCTCTAGTAACAATTATTGCAAAATATTGTGGGTTAACTAGCACACAATCACACACAAAGCAAATAGAAAAGAAAAGTCAACACAAGGATTTAACGAAGTTCAGCTAAGCCTAATCCTCAGAGCAGAAGCAGAGAGAGTTTTCCACTATGAATGAGAAGAAAAGCGCAATACAATCTATAGAATCCCTAAGTACAATCCCTATATATAGATCCCAAATAGTCCCAAACCTATAAGAGAAAGGTTTCCTAATTTGAAAAAGACAATAGCTTTTCCTTTCCCAAATCTATTAGGAAAATGGATTTTCCTAAACTATAGATATTATGGGTTTCCTAAAAATACAAGAAAATAATTCAAGCCACAAATAAAAAATCACCCTCTTTATGTTCTCAATTAGTAAATATACAATACTATGGTTCGTAATTTGAGTAATTCACAATTTCATGTTCTATAGGTAAAAAGAACTTTAATCATTCATTCGTTAAAGAATTTTGAGAGTCAACAGTGCTAATTAGTGGATTTAACACATGAGTTGTATTGGAAGTGTTAGGCTAGTAACGAGCATGGAGCGCTAGGCGTGTTTAGGGCACAAGTCGGGCGCTTGGGGGCGTAAACCTCACTTAACTAAACCCCATATATGAGCCTCAAGATATTTTAATAGTGTCCCTCTCCAGAGCGAGCCTCCAGGCAAGCCCCAGAAAAGCCCTTTAAAACAAATGGAAGTGTTCTAATCTCAAATTTTCAATTCCAAGTATGGAACTGAAATGAGTTGTTAATTGTTGCTTATGCAAGGATAATGAAGATAAATCATGGAACAAAATAATATAACTCTATATTTCAGTGATTTTTGAGAAGCAAATTTAACGGTTTGTTGAAAAACCCTTCTTTTATTGGTTCAACAAATGGTAAAGTATACCACCATTTATTGCCTTAAATAAACTTCAACTGCCAATTTATGTTTAGCGCATGTGACCCAGATGGAGTTATCCAGGTACAAATTGATAATGTTTTAGTTTTACTAACAGCTTGTTTGAGTAGTTGTTACCTGATGTATTGTATCGTATTATTACTTTAAATACAATATTTCGATTGTTACTTAAATTTTATTGTATTATATCGTAAATTTGTCATTATATAACGACGAAAAGTATCGCCATATGAAACAACCAATTTGGCGTGGTCGGGTAGTTACCTAATTTTTCCCCTGATTTTGCCCCTTTTATTATTAAATAATTTGATTTTATCGTTTACTCTACCTTTTTATATAATAATATTACCTCATACCTTACTTTTTCTTTATAAGATTGCAAGTTTATTCTTCATATTGTTGGTGCATGACACCATGAAATGACGGCAAACAATATAATATATCCAAACATTGTATACATCAAAACAATACAGTACAATACTATATGATATATTATGAAACGATACATAACAACCATCCAAACTAGCTGTAAAGAAACCTTATGCAAATGTAGCTTAATTTTTATTTTTTGAACAAGAATATTCAATAGTTCCTCACTTAAAACCAAAATCAAGATACAAAAACAAGAAAATAATTCTTGTTTACCACCTTAGGTAGCAATCTGAATAATTGATTGAAGCTTTAAAGCTCTCCTTGTATGCGGCTAAAATCGAAAAGGCCGATTTTGCGATCGGCAGGGCCTTGCGCAATGTCACCCGAGGGACCAAGGAAATAGCTCGGGGTTCGACGTCTTCGAGGACTCTTCTCGCCTGATATCGGGGTAGAACGAACAAGAGGTTATCGCTAGTGGGCGGGAAGTTCCCTAGGACCAGCCCCTTTTCTGACAACGCCTACACGGATAGTGACAACCTGCCAGGCTGATTGATTGATTATACCGGTTATTTATAGAATAAGTGCACTTGTACCATATTATGGCTCCCCTCATCTATAAATCTATAAAGGGGTTCCACACCATTTTTTGTAAAGCAGCCCAACACAAGATACTTCATTCAATACAAGAACATTCTTTCTGCTCTCTAACTTAAACATACTTTTTATTTGACTATGTTGCTTACATTTATTGTGTATCATTAATATTTCTTTATTTATTGCTCGTTATTGGGCATAAAGAGCCGCAATCACAACCCTAGTAGTTGTTAATCCCCCATCGACAGCCCTTAGCCGGGCACCTAACTTGGTAGCGAGGCCCCGCACGCGCTAACTCGAGGCCCCGATTCTCAACCGTTTGGTTTGGTTTCTACAAGCCATCTTAAATCTCTTATATTATATTCTAACTCCGTCACTTAGCATCTACTGCTTAACAACTAGCATAAAAATAGATCACATATTTTTAGAACCACATAATCAAATCAAATTGTTATTACCATTTTCAAGGTAAATAGTTTGGCGCCCACCGTGGGGCTAAAAATAATAGTGATTGTTTTGTTGCTGGTTTACTACATAACGCAAGTTATCTTTCACACTTTTTCTTCTCCAAGATCTTTGATTTCAAGTCGAAATACCTAACTCAGTAAACGCACGTGAGAACAACAATCTTAAGGACCATAGAGAAAGCGGTGTAGCTATTCCAGGTGTTTTTATGCCGCCACAAGACCCTGAGGACACGTTAGAGTCGATTCCCGTCGATATGGCCTCATGCAATGCTCAACGCGTTGGCATAAGTTCCTACACTGACAAGAGTGTATGCCGATAAAATCAACAAGACAGTCGGGAGAACCTCACTCGGGAAGAAAGAAAGTCAAACAGGGAGAGTGAGGCAGAAGAACCTCAGCATGCCATCCATATAATTATAGGACTGACCGACGTTCCCCAGGTATTTGTGGTCAAGCGGATAAAGGTTTCCACGGCAACACAAGGAAAAACTTGGGATCGCATACCTAAGGACATCCTCGCGTTCAGCGAGAAATACTTCAAGACTCTATCTCATCCACACAGTGATGCGCTAGTAATCTCGTTTCTCTTAAATGATATTCAAATCAAATGTGTGCTCGTGGATTCAGGTAGCTCGGCCTATATAATCAGATCGACGGTGGTAGAATAGCTCGAATTACTCGTCCAGATCATACCTGCCTCCCGAACCCTTAACGGCTTCAATATGGCCGGCGAAGCAACAAAAGGAAGATCACCCTCCCGGTAAACATATCTGATGAAGTTCGGGATACCAGATTCCACGTCATTAAAGGTGATGCAAGGTAAAATGCCTTGCTTGGTAGGCCATGGATACATAACATGAAGGCGGTACCATCAACCTTGCATCAGATGATGAAGTGTCCAATAAAGTACGGAATAAAGATAGTGTATGGTGAGCAACATGCGGCGAAGGAAATGTTTAGGGTCCATGAAGAGGTGCCAAATCCTATATGCCCTACCTCGGAAGAGTTGGAAAGCCAACAAACCCCCGAGGATGATGAAGAGGACTTCCTTACTCCCAGAACCTTCATTGCCCCCGAAGAATTGGACGCAACAAAGTTGACTGTCAAAGAATTGGAGCAAGCCATATTGTTCGAGCATCTCCCATATCAGAAGGTATACCTGGGGATAGGATTGACCCCCGAACTCAGGGAAAAACTCATTTTATTCCTTACTAATAACATTGATTGCTTTGCTTGGTCCCATTTAGACATGATAGGGATCCCACCGGAGAAAACCACCCATCAACTAAGCGTCCCAAGTACAAACCGGTGAAGCAAAAAAGAAGACCCCGGTTCGAGATAAAGCATGCATTCATCAAAGACGAGGTAACGACGCTCCTCCAGATAGGGTCTATTAGGGAAGTAAAATATCCCGATTGGCTGGCAAATATGGTGATGGTTCCCAAAAAGGGGAATAAGCTAAGAATGTGCGTAGATTATAAAGATCTAAATAAGGCATGCCCAAATGACTCGTTCCCACTGCCCAACATCGACCGTTTGATCGATGCCACTGCCGGACATGAAACCCTCACTTTTCTCGATGCCTATTCGGGGTATAATCAAATTCAGATAAAACCCGAGGATAGAGAAAAGACTTCATTCATCACAAAGTACGGTACATGCTGCTGCAATATAATGCCCTTCGGGCTAAAAAATGCATGGGCCACATACCAATACCTATTTAACAAGATGTTCGAACATTAAATAGGCAAGTCCATGGAAGTTTATATTGACGACATGCTAGTTAAGTCCATGTGTACAGAGGACCATTTGACTCATTTGCAGGAAACGTTTGACATCCTCAGAATTTATAACATGAAGCTCAATCCCGAGAAGTGCGCCTTCGAGGTAGGATCAGTAAAATTCTTAGGCTTCATCGTATCGAATAGAGGACTCGAGATCCACCCCGAAAATATCAAAGCCATCAATTAAATTACGATGGTAAATAACTTAATGGTCGTGCAGTGGCTGACCGGGCGGATAGCGGCCTTGGGTCTGTTCATATCAAGGTCATCAGATAGGAGTCACCATTTCTTCTCCTTGCTCAAAAAGAAAAACAACTTTGAATGGACTCCGTAATGCCAACGCGCCTTGGAGGAGTTGAAGCGATACCTGAGAAGCCCGCCTTTGCTCCACATCCCAAAAGAGGGTGAAACATTGTATTTGTACCTAGCCATATCCAAGATAGCGGTAAGTTGTGTACTAGTTCGAGAAGAACAAGGTACGCAATTCCCTATTTATTATGTAAGTCGGACCCTGGGTGATGCCGAAACCAGATATCCGCAAATGGAAAAGCTAGCTCTTGCATTAATAAGTGAGTCTCAAAAATTGAATCCTTACATCTAATATCATCATATTTGCGTTTTAACAGCGTATCCCCTTCGAAGCATACATCATAAACCCAAATTATCGGGCCGACTGGCCAAATGGGCCATCGAACTCAGGCGATATGATATCGAGTATCAGCCTCGGACGGCTATCAAGTCTAAAATTTTGGCAGACTTTGTAGCCGACTTCACTCTGTTCCTCGTACCCGAGGTCGAGAAAGAACTTTTGCTAAAAAATGGAACATCTTCCGGTGTATAGACCTTGTTCACTGACGCGGTGTATAGACCTTGTTCACTGACGCGCTTCAAACGTAAGAGGATTCGGGCTCGGCATAGTTCTAAAGCCGCCTATGGGCGGCCTGATTAGGCAATATACATAAACCGCAAGGTTAACTAACAACGAAGCCGAGTATCAGGCTATGATTGCTGGTCTATAATTGGCCAAAGGCCTAGGAGCTGAAGTCATTGAAGTAAAATGCGATTCACTCCTGTGGTAAATCAGGTAAATGGGAGTTTCGAGGTTCGAGAAGATAGGATGCAAAGATATTTAGACAAAATTCAATTCATATTGCACAGCTTCAAAGAATGGACTCTGGTTCATATACCTCGAGAGGAAAACAGTGAAGTCGACGCCCTCGCAAACCTGGGGTCGTCTGTCGAGGAAGACGACATACTCCCATGATCTATTGTTCAACTATCCAAATCAGTGATCGTGGAAGGCTATGTCGAGATCAATTCCACTAGCCTCACATGGGATTGGAGAAGTAAATATATCGATTATTTGGAAAGCGGGAAGCTACCGACAAACCCAAAAGAGTCGAGGCCCCTACAAACCAAAGCGGACCAATTCTCGATCGGCAAAAATAGAACTCTTTACAGAAGAACTTTTGATGGCCCCCTAGTATTCTGTTTGGGGCTATGAGAGGTTTATAATGAGGCAAAATCTATATGCTACCTAAGGAAGACTCAACAAGTATTCAAGGCTTCGAGAAGCCTCGAATACTAGGAGGCATCACCCCGGAAGGTCACCTCCTCGGGGAAGCCAAGACATGCTGAATGGGGCCTCGATAGAAAAATGATGTACTGGGCCAAACGGTCGCATGAACCGTATCCATATAGAATAACCGAGCCCTAGACGGCGAAGACGCATATACTTGTACCAAGTAATCAAAGAATATTTTCCCCTCCATCAAAATGTTTCGCGTCTCAAAGAAGCTTGAAGTTTCTTAGAAAAATAGCTCCAGGGCTCAAAATGTCCCGAACACTCGGGGAGTGGCATCAAAAACACGAAGCTAAGCCCACAATAGGGCAACATTAAGATTGCAAAAATAGCTCCAGAAGCCAAAAATGTCCCGAACACTCGAACTGGCCTCGAAAACTCAAGGCTACATGACCTCCGAGTCGGGAAATCCGAACTCATAAGCCCCCAATGAGGCAATACCAAGTTTACAGGGAATCGGTCCCAAGCCAATCAATTCTTGATGACTCGGGGACTACCGCCAACTGCAACCCCCATCGATCTGTCAAAACCCGAGGCTATAAGGCCCCATGCGGGTAACCTCAAACACGCAAGACCTTCATAAGGCAATATCAAATCTATAAGACCTTCATAAGGCAATATCAAATCTATAAGACGTTCATAAGGCAATATCAAATCTGTAAGACCTCAAGAAAGACATGAACTATACTTATACCAAGTAACCAAACCTGTAGGACCTCAAGCAAGGCATGAACCAAACTTGTACCAAGTAACCAAAGCTGTAAGACCTCAAAGGCATGTAAAAATTTATAAGACCTCACAAAAGGCATAATCTCGATCTTAAAGTTAAGGCTATATATCGAACTTATACGACCACTAAAATGGCATACCCTCGATATAAACGCTAAAAACTGCTTCACTCGGGGACTGAAAGGGTCTGGCCAAACATAATGACTACGGTCACAAGGCTATGCTAGCTAAACTAACGCGACTCGGAGACTCTCGATCGTCGCTACAAAATCACAGCCCTTCAATTACTTCGAAAGAACTTCGAAAAGAATCGGTTAAAATAGGATACCCTCGACATAAGCAAAAGGGCTTCGACTATGTCAGCTCCAAACCTAAAGGCTTTGAAACACTCAGCCACCGAGCAAAACCTCCCAAGGTGCTTGATCACTGCCACATAATGACTCGCAATTGAGGTTTTCCCAAACCGTCGAAGATTCAAGCAAACACAAATTCAAAAATCCTTAACGAGGGAAGAATAAAGCCTATATTAAAGGTCCTATCAACCCTAAAGAATAAGAGCCACTATCGCTAGCCCATACAAAAGGTCATACTGACCTAACGTGTAAGAGCCTAAGTGCTACCTTTTAGTACAAAAACTTAAGGGTCAATAAGCTCGGATCCAAACTCAACTCAGAAAATGAACTCGAAACAGTTAACTAAATATGGCTAAGAGCAAAATCATAAGAGCTCAAACGTCGACTTATACTGAAAAGGTCATACCGACCTAACGCGTAAGAGCCTAAGGGCCAGCTTGAAATTCAAACACTTGAGGGCGAATAAGCTCGAGTCAAAATCTGACTCGAAGACTGGGCCCGATATAGTTAACTAAAAAATGCCTAATGGCACGTACGTGAGAGCCACTGTCGCCGGCCTAAATCGCCAGCTTAAGTCAAAAGGTTGTGCCAACCAAATGTGCGAAGGCCTACGAGCCAACCGAACAAAGCTTCAGGGGCGAATATTATACCTGAGGGTCATTATTCAAGGTCTAGTTCACCGGCCAATCATCAACTGACATATAAATTCAAAATGAAGAAAGACGTGCACAAACAGAGAAAAATACATAGAACATGAAACCAAAAGTTTTTCTTTTATACGCAAATGCAAAAAAATACAAAAACTACATTAGCAAACGCCCTCTGAAAAGCCCTATGCAAAATATCAAAGAGAGCCTAGCCTACCGGAACCAACGGCCCCCTCAGAAACTACGCTTTCGATAACATCGACCATAACCTCTGGATTTCCAACGGCCTCCTCTCCCTCAGGAACTCCGCTTCCATCTTCATTACCTCCCGAGTCACTGCTCGACTCATATTCGGAAGGAAGCAGGGTCGTGGCTTCCTCTTCTAGGGATTTCACCCTTTCAATTTGGGCAATTAAATCAATGCCCCCACATATATATCCTCGAGTGTCCGTCTCCGAGATTCTAAAAGGGCATACTCCACTGCCCAGGTCTAGCGAAGCTCAGCCTCTTCGAACACATTCCGGGCCTGAGCAATCGCAGTAGCAGCGTCCGCCTTATACGAGGTCACAAGCGCCTCAGCCTCAGCCCTGACTTCGGATAACGTAGTAGCCAACTCAGTATGGAGATTCTTATACTTGCTGCTCTCAGCCCTCATTTCTTCGAGGCGATGCACGATCGAAACCACCTCTCCCCGGAGGGCATTTCTCTCAGAGATCGTCTCACTCAAGTGCCATTTGAGTACAAGAATTTCAGAATCCTTGCTCGGAGCTCCTTCCCCGTAAGGGCGTCTTTCTCCTTAATCTGCAAAAATCGAGCAAAAAATATTAATACATTGAAGTCAGTAAGAAATACAGACAAAAAATAAGAGGGAACTATGTAACCTGTTCAGCAAGGTTAGCCTTTTCCCGGGACGCCGCATCAAAGCAGCCCCGCAAGCTATAGAGTTACTCCTCCTTCTTGATTGAAGGGGCCCTAAATTCATCAGCCTCCGAGGTGAACCTATTATATACACCATCATGGCAAGTCAGGGGATTATATTTTCTTTTGCCTCCAGCTCGGGGCCCCTCGACACTTCTGGGATTTCGGCTGCTGAATCATCCTTAGGTTCTTCCACCCTGGCTCTCTTAAGGGTCGGGGAATAAGTCAATGTCCTCCCTCATTTTCTCCCTTCTTCATCAGGTTTCAAAGCACTTGAATCCCCGTATGAGGCTTCTCTCATCAAAAGGGCCTCCCCAGACCTACCAAAAAACAAATCTTCGTAAAACTAAAACTATATCAGAGAATGAAGTCCCCCCATGATTCTTGGCTTCCCATCGAGCCTTGGATAAAGCATGCCACGTGCGCTCAAGGTATGGGCATATCGAGTCCAGTTTAGCTACCAAGCCTGAAAGATCCCTGACCGCATCAGGATACGCCACAAAAGATGTATCAGCTGAAGAAGTCAGTCCATGAAAAGATATATTCGAAAGAAATAAATGGGCAGTTAACTAGGTATGTCCACTTACGCTTCATGTTCCATCTTTCAGGGAATGGCACCTTCTCTGAGGGGATCAAGTCCGAAGTCCTAACTCGAACGAAACGGCTCATCCACAGTTCGTTCCAATCCTTGTTGGTACAAGCAAAGAGGGCCCTCGAGGCCCGGCAATGAAGCTTAATCAGGCCCCATTGAAAGAGTCGGGGGCTATACATTCTGATCAGGTGGTCAAGGGTGAAGGGAATCCCCTCGATCATACTCATGTAATATCTGGTCATGTAAACGATGCGCCAGAATGACAAATAAATTTCGCTGAGAGTCACTTGATATTGTTCGTAGAAGTCAAGGTTCACAGGGTCTATCAAAGGCATAGAGGGCACCACCAGGCCAAGGGTAAATGGACAAGTATACACACTAAGGAAGTTGGCTTTATATGTCGTTATACCCCCCCCCAAGGAATCTCCACTAACACCGTATCTCCCCAACGACAATCGATCCTCACCCTCTCGACGTCCGTTATTAAACTAGCGCAACAAGACGTGGGCTCACTTTGCCCCGGCTTCGAAAAAGGTCTTTCGACCTTGAAATCAGAGGTCGTCTCTAAGACCTCTGGAATGCATGTTCTAGCATCAGAAGATGTGTTACCCTACCCTCAAAGGGGGTCGTGGAAGAGGAAGTCATGACTTCCTAAGAGATAAAAAAAGGAAGGGCTCTCCATTTTACCAAAATGTCGCAGAGAGGGAGCGAAAAAATCATGCTTCGGAAAAGAACGCAGATGGAAGGTAGGAAAGAAGAAAAAAATATTGGGAATATGATAGCATAATAGAAAGGAATGGGCGGTGATGTGAGTATTAAAAGAAGCCCAATTGAGCGGGCCAAAAGACAGCCAACTGTCTTTAATTAATCTGAAGACTTTGGGGATTGTGTGCTCACAACCTTTAGAAGACTTGCCTGCTACATCAGTTGCCTAACAAGTCGCAACCGTTTGCTCCGATGGAAAGCATCGAAGGGGAAAGATCTAAAGATCATTTCTCTTTATTTCATTATGAGAAGCGCGGGGACATTTTCTTAGAATTCTCATACTCTCACGAGCTCATGCATACCATAAGTACCAAAATCGGACCTCAAATGGCCCCTCAAATCCTCAAGTCTAGGTCTCCAAAACGAAGCCCTAGTTTTCACAACTTTTAACCCTTAAATTCCATTAATTACCGCTCTAATCCGTAAATTAATACCAAAGAAATAGGTTTTTAGGTCCAAAATCCTTACCTGAATGGAATCCCCTTGAAATCCTTCTTGAAATCGCCCAAAAAGCTCCAAGAACCGACTTAGAAATAGTGGAATAGCTCAAAAATCGTGAAGGAAATAACTTATACCTTCTGGCCCAGACATTTCATCTGCGGCCAAAATTATGCTCTTGCGGCGCCGCTTTTGCGGTCCTCACTTAAGTCCTCCACTTCCGTATCTACAGCACACAACCCGCACCTGCACCATCGCAGGTGCGATTCCTTAACTGCATCGGTGATTCCTGATAACCTTCCACTTGGCCGTATCTGCGGCTTCCTTTTCGCTTCTACGAGACCGCACCTGCGGTCCCCTAGCCGCAGGTGCGATTATGACAGTAATGGAACATCTTCAGCTACCAAAACCAACTTCCAAACTTTCCGCCAACCATCTGAAATCACTCCGAGGCCCCCGGAACCTCATACAAAGGCACCAACAAGTCATAAGCTACCATCCAAACTTATACCCATCTTTAATACACCTCAAACAACATCAAATCAACTAAAACACATTGAATTCAAGCCTAAGGTTCTGAAATCTTTCGAATTACACTTTTATTCAAAATGTATACCAAACCACGTCCGAATGACCTGAAATTTTGCACACACATCACATTCAACACTATGGAGCTACTCCAACTTCTAGAATTCCATTTCGACCCTAGGATCAAAATCTCACTATCGAACCAGAACTTCAAAAATTCAACTTTCATCATTTCAAGCCTAAATTACCTACGGACCTCCAAAACACAATCCGAACAAGTTCCTAAACCCGAAATCACCCAACGGAGCTAACAAACCCCTCAGAATTCCATTCCGAGGATGTCTTTACAATGTTCTGACTACGCTTAAATTTCCAAAATTTAAGCTCTCATTTAGGGACTAAGTGTCCCAAACCTCTCTGAATTTCCAAATAAATCTTTCCGGCAACTCACAATAGCATAAACAAATACGGGGAAGGTAGTTAAGGGGGGATGAGGGTGTTAATTATTAAAAATGACCGGCCGGGTCATTACAATAACCCTATAACATCGAGGACGATTTCATTCTAATTTTCCATACACTGAAACTAGAAACCCCCGTCAAATTTTTCTGCTTCGTACTTTGTTGAAGATGATTAAGACATCTTAACTCTAGATTATATGTAGAAATCTGAACCTTGCTGTAATACCAATTATTGCAAAATATCGTGGGTTAATTCGCATACAATCACACACAAAGAAAATAGAGAAGAAAAGTCAACTCAAGGATTCAACGAGGTTCGACTATGCCTAATCCTCGGGGCATAAGTAGAGAGAGTTTTCCACTATGAATGAGAAGAAAAGCACAATACATTCTATAGAATCCCTAAGTACAATCCCTATATATTGTCACACCTCCTTTTTACACACCTACCCTGAAGGATAATGTATAAGGGAGTTTTTCCAATTTAAGTGACATTATTCGAAATGAAATTATTTATTTTTTTAGAGTCGCCACATGGGAAAGGATTGGATTTTGGTGTCCCAAGTCACCGGTTTAACTTAAATCCCAAATCGAGGAAAATTTCGACTTCCCGAATGGAGTCTGCGAACCAGAAATTCTAAGTAAGGAATTCTGTTGACCCGAGGCAAGGTGTTAGGCAACCCCGGATCCCGTGGTTCTAGCACGGTCGCTTAAATTATTATAAATGGCTAAAATCTGATTTTAATACATGTTTTTGACTTATGTGTTTTTAACTTGAAAACACCAATTTTATTATTATTTTTTAAAGAGAATTGCAACGTCGTGAAAATGCGTCTCGAACCACGTCACATTAATGCACCCGCGGTTTTTGACACATTCTGACTTCGTTGGGATGTGGATTTGGGTCACATAAATGTG
The DNA here is from genome assembly GCA_026770625.1 of Nicotiana glauca. Lineage (NCBI taxonomy): Eukaryota > Viridiplantae > Streptophyta > Magnoliopsida > Solanales > Solanaceae > Nicotiana > Nicotiana glauca. Next base: position 71,536 of record MU665630.1, read on the forward strand.
CACCCGTATTTAAGGAGGTAAAATTATTTAATGATGGCCCTAAAGTGACTAGCGTATTGTTAACTTTGAGGAAGGCCGTGAAATTCGCTAAATGGCCCATCCAAAATTCTAAGTATTTTAATATATACAATTAAAGAGGGCCCCGCAATTTATGCATTTTGTTTGGCGAGGCGCACCTCATCTGTTATTTAAGGCCACCTTAAAATAAACTATGATTTTCTATTTAATTTGTCTTTAAAAGGCCTGGTTAATTTGTTACTGGATTGAACTAAACTGAATGGTAACTTTGTACCAAAGCCAAACATGGGGCTCAAATGAGCCCAACCCAAACGATACAGGCAGTTCAAATGGGTCTGAGCAGCCGCTGAGCCTATGTGGGGCCCACGCGGTCATAAGTCCAAAATCAAGACCACTGAGGGAAGAGAGAAGACTTGGGGATCAATTTGTTACTCATCATATGATAAACAATTTATAAACCCATTTACATTGGTTAACATTTAAACAGGGATTTAAGCATGAATAGAGTATGAGAAGACTTATGACAAAGAACTAATGATTAGCAATTAAATTACGGCAACATCCAAATGACCCAAAAGTGTCAGCAGCAGAAATAGGCAAACAGCAGTTGAACGACAGCCCAAAACTAGTTCAGCAGCCTAGGAAAAGCTCAAAATCAAACCAAAACGAGGAAATCAACCACCAACAACTCGAATAAACCCAAATGAGCTTGAAATGACCCAAATCTACTTGGAATTTAAACCAGGAGCAAGCAGATGATTTCAGCGACTATGTGTTAATCCTGAAGATGCAAATCAATAACTGCAAATCCAAATTAACCTAAGGGATAATATTTTTTTGAGGATTTTTGAAAGTTTTCTATTATTTTTGGTTTTTCTGCAGGGTTTTTGATCTAAAATGAGGGTTTCTATAGCTATATGAGTTCAGATTTGAACCTCTTGAGTTTTGAGATTCAAATTTGAAATTTTGACTTGAAGAAGGAGATTTTTAGGGGAATTTATGAGCTGGAGAGTTTGGAGAATTTTTAGAGTGTCTAAAACTTGTAAATCAAGGTACTAGGGCTGCCTTTTTTAGGCAAGGAAAGAGGCAGAATGTTCTGGAAGGTTTTACTCATTTTTCCCCCTTTTTTATTTTAGAAATTAGTTATTAATCCCTGAATTTGTAGCTTGTTGCCTAAGTTACTGCTCTAAGAATCCTAAAACTTGAACTAAGGCTCCCTTCTAGAAGGCCCTAGGGTGTTCTAGCTTTATTTTCCACCTTTGGAATGCCCATACTACCCTTACTTGAGTTCTAAAATTACCATGTCTTAACAAACCAGCCCTTTCCCATACCCAAACTACCCTTGACTACTCCCTGAAATTACTAACCAACCCAAACCCCTTTTGCTTTAGTTAAAAAATCAACCATGGTTAATTGAAGGCTAAGTTATTCAGCTATATCCAAACTAATTCCAAAATTCTAAGACTGAATCTAATTAATGCTAATTGAGCTGAAAATTGATCCTAAATCACACTACTATGCAATTATCAACTAACAATAGACTAATTACACTAAGCACTAAAAATGAATCATCAAAGAATCAGAACTAATACTTGAATTAACTGATCAGAATCCATGAAACAAGATTAACCCGGAACTGAACTAAAAATCAGGAAACTAACAATCAACAGATACTAATCAATGACCCATTTATGAATTAAGACTGACCTATTACGAGTTAAACTAACCTAATATGAACAAACCTAAATCGTGGCTAAATTAACAGAAACATGGATGAATGGATTAACAACAGGTTTAAACTAATTTTGGAGATTAACAAAATTAAACTACCCTAAAGAAAATCAATGGCAAGCATACTGAAATTAAGCACCCAAATTACAAAATGAACCTAAGAGAATAAAATCATGAATCGAAGAACATAGGAAACAAATAAAATAAAATACCTCAAGCTTCAAATCCGACGGCCTTTGTTGACAAAATCAGACTATGACCATCCTTAATTAGGTGTTTCCCATAAAAAATACCTAATTAAGGGTTATTATAGCCCGAAAACCGTTTTATCCCCAATTAGTAAAAGTTAGGGTTCTGAGGTCAAATTTCGATTTAAGATTTGATACGAACGGGGATGATTCGGAGATTGAGGGTTATGAGTTTGGGATGAGGGGTGTAAGGAGAGTGTATGGTGTTAATTTGGTTGGGGTTTGGGTGAATTGAGGTTTTGGCCGGATTTTGGATTTGAAATTCGAGAAGATGGACTGAGATTTGGAAGAAACGGGCCATGGATATGGAAAGGGGAGGTGAATTAGTATCTATCGTGTAAATTTGGGGTTGATTGGGGCTTCGCCGTCGGTGGAGTCAATTTCCGGTTGGCGGCGGACGGTGGAAGGTGGCGGAGAACAAGATGGTACAAGGAAGACGAAAAATGTTCTAGGCTTTCTTAAGATTTTCGGACAATTTTATTAAAAAACAAGGAACAATTATGGGCCGTTGGATTGGGGAGATGAATGGTCCAGATTTCCTTACGCCAAAATAGCATCGTTTCAATTGTGATGGGGTGGACCGGGTTAATGGGCATCTGGGCTGGGTATTTGGTGGATTTGGTCTTTGGGCTGAACGAAATTAACCAAATGGCCCAAATCGGGCCTCTTAGTAACAGCCCTCTTTTATGTGTTTGTCTTTCTCTCTCTCTTTTTTTTTTTATTTGTATTTTAGTTTTGTTTGTTCTTTGTATTTTGCTTAATTGTAAAATCAAGAACTAAAACACCCAACTTAAATCTTAAATTATAATAATTAATATTCTAAAAATTAACTAACTCCTAATTTTAAGGAAAACTTAAGACAAACTTTAACAATTAAAAGTAGAAATGCAAGGAACTATTTTTATTATTTTCCTTATCTTTGTAAAAGCCTAATTATTTACTCTAAAAAATGTAAAAATTAAATTCTAAGTGTTCGTGTAATTTTTATTTTATATGACTTATCATGCACACACAAATAGCATAAAAATGCAATTAAATCCTAGAAATCAAATAAAAAAAGAAAATTCCTAATTTTAAAAATTTTATAGGAGTAATTTAAATGTGGCAAAAATCACGTGCTCACATATATAGGTCCAAAATAGTCCCAAACCTATAAGAGAAAGGTTTCCCAATTTGAAAAAGACAATAGCTTTTCCTTTCCCAAATCTATTAAGACAATGGATTTTCCTAAACCTATAGAGATTATGGATTTCCTAAAAGTACAAGAAAATAATTCAAGACATAAATAAAAAATCACCCTCTCGATGTTCTCAATTAGTAAATATGCAATACTTTGGTTCGTTATTTGAATAATTCACAATTTTTATATTCTGTAGGCAAAAAGAACTTTAATCATTCATTCGTTATAAGAATTTTGAGATTCGGTAGTGCTAATTAGTGGATTTAACACCTGATTTGCATAGGAAATGTTGGCCAGTCACGAGCATTGAACGTTAGGCGTGTTTAGGGCACAAGTCGGGCACTTGGGGGCGTAAATTTCACATAACTAAATCCCACATATGAGCCTCAAGATATTTTGATAGTGTCCCGCTCCAAAGCGAGCCTCGAGGCAAGCCCCAGAAAAGCCTTTTAAAACAAATGGAAGTGCTCTAATCTCAAATTTTCAATTCCAAGTATGGAACTGGAATGAGTTGTTAATTGTTGCTTATGCAAGGATAATAAAGATAAATCATGGACCAAAATAATATCACTCTACATTTCAGTGGTTTTTGAGAAACAAATTTAACAGTTTGCTGAAGAACCCTTCTTTTGTTGGTTAAACAAATGGCAAAGTCTACCATCATTTCTTGCCTTAAATAAACTTCAACTGCCAATTTATGTTTAGCGCATGTGACCCAGATGGAGTTATCCAGGTACAAATTGATAATGTTTTAGTTTTACTAACAGCTTATTTGAATAGTTGCTACCTGGTGTATTGTATCGTATTGTTTCTTTAAATACAATATTTCGATTGTTATTTAAATTTTATTATATCGTATCGTAAATTTGTCGTTATATAACAATGAAAAGCACCGCCTTATGGAACGACAGATTTGGCGTGGTCGTGTCATTACCTAATTTTTTCCCCATTTTGCCCCTTTTTATTATTAAACTAGTTTCTGAACACGTGCGTTGCACGTGTATTCTAAATTATTTTTATAAAAATTAAATAAAATATAATAAATTTAAATAACATGCGTATTGTTAAAAGAATATTGTTGATATACTATTAGAAATAATACATATTAAAAGTTACTACTCATTTGAGTAAGAATATATGATATTTAAGTGATCATATCTCAAATTCAAAGTAAATCAAATTCAAAATAATTGAACTAACCGTTTCTATCTGAAAAGATTAACCATTACCTTAACTTAGTTTATTATTTATAATAACATTATTTTAGTTTATGAGGTAAAAATATGTCACTTGGTCACGACTACCTAACATTTTCTCATATACATATTTTTGGTGTATATTCGATTACATTATTTTAGTTGGTCTTTTTATTATTGTGTAGCTACAATATCAAATTGCACATTTGTTTTCTGTCCCTTTTAATGATCGTCTTAGTTGATCTTTTACAGGTGTAGTTGAAGGGAAAAGTTGGTTATAAGATTAGTGTAACGACCCGACCGGACGTTTCGAGCCCTAGTGTGTCGTTCAGCAGTCTGAGGCCATGAGCAGCTTCATTTCAGGTATTGTGACTTGTCCGCATGGTCGGAATTTAAATTCAGGAAGATCGGAGTTAAATTTAAATGAAAATTCTCATTTGATAAGCTTAAAGTTGAAAGAATGAACTAGGAGTGGATTTTTGAGTAAACGACCTCGGAATCGGGATCTGAAGGTTCCAGCAGGTTCGTATGATGATTTTGGACTTGGGCGTGTGCCCGGATTGGGTTTTGGATAACCCGGGAGCATTTTGGCGCCTATTGTAGAAGTTAGCACTTTAGAAGGAATTTCTTAAGTCTGGGTTGAAGTGCATTTCAGTGTTATCGATGTCCGTTTGAGATTCCGAGTCTCTGAATAGCTCCGCATGGTGATTTTGGATTTGGGGGTGCGATCGAAAGTGAATTCAAGGTCCATAGGTCATTTTGGAGCCATTTGGCTAAAGATAGAAATTTGAAGGTTTTGGGAAGTTTGACCGGAGGTTGACTTTTTAATATCAGAGTCGGTATCCAATTCCAGAAGTTGGAGTAGGTCCGTAATGTCAAATATGACTTGTGCGCAAAATTTGAGGTCAATCGGACGTGATTTGATAGGCTTAAGTATCGGAAAATGGAAGTTGGAAAGTTCAATGTTCATAAAGCTAGAATCGGGGTGTAATTCATGGTTTTATCGTTGTTTGATGCAATTTGAGGCTTCGAGCAAGTCCGTAATGTGTTTTGGGATTGGTTGGTATGTTATTGGGGTCCCGGGGGCCTCGGGTGAATTCCGAGTGGTTAACAGATCAAAAATTGATTTTTGAAGTAGTGCTGAAGCAGCTGGTATTTGGTATTTCCGCTTCTGCAGAAATGGGACCGCAGAAGCGGCCCCGCAGAAGCGGATAAGAAGCCGCAGAAATGGACAAGGCCGAGGGCAGCCAGGACCGCAGAAGTGGCCCCTGATCCGCTGATGCGGAGCCGCAGAAGTGGGAAGGGGGACGCAGAAGCGGAAGAGAGGGCTTTAGGAAGGACCGCAGATGCGGTCAAGGCTCCGCAAAAGCGGAACCGCATCTGCGGTGGTATGATCGCAGAAACAAAAAGCGGGCTAAGCCAGGGAAGCCGCAGAAGCAGCCTACTGTCCGCAAAAGCAGAGCCACATAGGCGGCAATATTTCCGCAGAAGCGGAAATGACTGGGGCAGTGAGGATATTTTAAGTTCGGGTTGAGCTCATTTCAACCCCATTTTTCTTCAATTGGAGTCGATGGGGAGCAGCTTGGGGATGCCATTTTCGTCACTTGTCATGACGTAAGTAATTTATGCTAGCTTTGAGTTAAATACAAGGTTTATACATGGATTTAGGCATGGAAATTAATGTAAAAATTGGGGTTTTGGTGGAAAACTTAGAAAATTATATTTTTGGAATTTAGCCACGATTTTGAGTATGGAATTAAGAGAAAATTGTATATTTGAGTTCCTAAGGTCATGGGTAACCTTTATCTTCGAAAAGTTTTGGATTCCGGGCACGTGGGCCCGAAGACATTTTGGTCAACTTTTCGATCGAGGTTAGGAATGGCTATAAATTAGTTTATAATGAATATTTGAGCATATATTAATAGATTTGCGTAACCATTGGCTAGTCTTAGAGTGTGGTACATCAATTAGAGTCCTCGGAAGAATGTAGAATGCTGATTTTGAGTTTTCAGAGCGAGGTGAGTCTCCTTTCTAATCATATGAAGGGGAATTTACCCCATAGGTGAAATAATTGATTATGTTCTCCTATATGTGGAGGCTACGTACGCACGAGGTGATGTGAGTCCGTGCGTAGCTACTATTATGCTATTGTCCGGGTAGTTAGGACCCATCAGCAAGTTATACTTGGATTAATTATGAACTCATTGATGACTTGAATTGTTTAAATCACCCTTGATTAGTAAACGAATTTAAAAAGAGATTAAACACCATTTCCTGAATTTGTTAAACAGAAAATTGGCTTATTTGGATAATTATTCCTTGATAAAATTCTAATTGGCTATCCGAGCATGTATCTTACGTGTACCTGCGTCGCATGGATGATTCGCGAGCAGGGTGATTGATCGCATTAAACTAATAAATGAAATTCTAAAAAGACTTAAGCTTCATTTTCTCAAAATTATTAAAGAGGATTGGTCTTTCTTGGATATTTGCTCCATGTTTATTCCTTGACTGATTGTCTGTCTGTGTGTGCTTATTTTGGAACGGACCGAATGCCTCGGCAGATTAATAGATACATCTATAGGCATGCGGTCGACCCTCGACAAGTGCACATTTATTTCTGTTAGATCGGGCCGTCGCCTCGGTATGATTTGCGCATGCTTATACTGCTGCCTGGATTTATTTAAGTTGTTACATGCCTCACTATGGCTCAAGATCATATTGTTAATAATGAAGAGAAACCTTGCAAATTTCCTATGAAGGAATTACATGTTTACTTGTTTCCTCTATTTGGATAAAAATCATGTGAGAAAATAAATCCACTATTGATATGTATATTGAGAATAAATAACCGTTGGACTATTGGAGTGTGTCAAAGTTGACCATCTCGTCTCTACCCCTTCGGAATTAGGCGGGACACTCACTGAGTACACATTGATTACGTACTCATACTACACTTCTGTGCATTTTTGTTGCACAGGTATGTATACACCTCTAGCAGACTATTAGGCGTAGCAGCATGGATGACGCTGGGACTAGGTGAGCTGCATCATTTGATGCAACCGCAGCTAGGGTAGTCCCTTCCAGTGTACTGTATTTACTTTCCACCCACTGTATTCCGAGCGGATATTATATTTTATTTCTCTTATCATTAGTTGCTCATGTACTTGTGACACCGGGTTTCTGGGATGGTTTACAGCGGATTTGTACTAATTGTTATTATTTAAATTTGAATTCAATTAGTGAACTTTTATTTATAAAAATGGAAGGAAAAACCTTAGATTTTCAAAAGTATTAAAAGAGGAATTAATTGATAATTTAGTTGGCTGGCCTGACAGAGGTGTCCGGTGCCACCACGACCCTTAGTGGATTTTGGGTCGTGACAACATGGTATCAGAGCACTAGGTTCCCGTCAGTCTCACGAGTCATGAGAAAGTCTAGTAGAGTCTTTCGGATCGGTACGGAGACGTCTGTACTTATCCTCGGGAGGCTACAGGGCTGGTAGGAGTACTTCCCTTCTTTGTTTCCTTATCGTGCGGTTCGATTCCTTTGAGGCTTATGCCTTTGATTCCTTCCTACTCAATCTTACGCGAGCGCTTGTTATAAACCGAAAGTTGAAGAATTGAAATGGCACTACAAATATGGTGCGGGATGATTTTTCCCGGTATAGTTGATTGGACTATTATAGTCGCACTTTGGAGGGACATTCTATTGTTTCAGCTCAGTAACAGAACTTCTAAGAGCCTTGAGGCTAGGCACAGGTTGCGATGATGCTTATGAGCGATTATTCTGCAGTGTGTTGTGATGGTAGGGCATTTTCCCGCGTGTCGGGCAGTGAATGAATTGAAGGGAGGTTTATTCAGCGTGTAATCAAGGGATTCAGTATTTTATTCCTGGCAGAGGAAAGTCAATCGAACTAATGATGGCCAGATGGGGACTGGTGGAAGTAATGAAACGTGGTAATTGCAAGCGTGGTGGAGTTCTCCTCTATATGGGGGTGTTGTTGTCCTAATTGAACGCTTTAAGCTTGTCAGTGTTATGATCTACTACAATTCGCCTTGGGGCAAGATATTGTGAAATAGTATTGAAGATACAACTGTCAGATATCGCATGATGCGGTAGTTTAAGATCGAATCAGAATTTCTACTGTTGACGGCTCGATAAAGATGACCTTTGGAAAGTTTTAAGGTTAGCAGCAACGGTGGGTTCAAGTACCACGAAGATAGATTTTATTTATGGCAACAATTGAGCAGCAAAGTATGAGGAAGGACATGTGGGAAGTGTCAGATGGTGTTTAAAATTTCTAGAAGGCCAAGTATGAGGAGCAAGGTCGAGTGACCGATTAAGGAGATGAGTTCCGCCAAAGTGGGAGAGTGGCGGGTGTTGCGTATGGGCTTGGTAGTAGGAAGACTACACGCCTTAAGGAGAGTTTGGATCGAATTGAGGATTTTAATGATTGGTGATCGAAGTCTGCAGGTATGATTCGAAGTATGGGCTACTATGCGACCGAAGGTTGATATGGCAGAAAGGAGCTACTTGAAATGGAGGAGGGTGCAGCATAACCCTGAAATTTGGAAAGATGTGCCGCACTTTTAACTGATGTCCATGAGGAGCGAATGGACTTGTGCAGCTGGAAGGTGAGCTCGGACTCAGGATGGGCTATTGGTGTCGTAGTGAATGTACCTCTTTCAGCGACGTGGGAAGATATCGAGAGGTGATTCCCCTAGGTGGATTATTCCCCGTGAGCAGGTTAGCGGCCGCGTGGTTGGCGAAGCTTCTGCAAAGGATTATATTGGTTGTTCAAAAAGGGATCGGTTGTGCGAATGTGGATGAAGACTCAGAATATGAAAGATAGGGATTTACAGGAAGCTCTCGAGAGATTTTGATAATTGTTCGCGCGAGGTTAAGTCAATAAGATGTAAAAAGGTCGGACGAACTCAAGAATGGAGGAATAATGGCTTCAAGCTAAGTGGGAGAGTCCCACCGCCTATGATTGGGCCGTATGGTTAACTACTTGCGTGATTTCTGGTTATTAGCATATTTATGGGTTAATTCAGCTACGAGAAAAGACCATAAGTAGTCAATCGAGTGGAGGAATTATTAAGGATGTGATATGGTTAGCCTTATGGGCTCATGTTCGAACTTGGGAAAAGGTTCAGGATTTATGCCTTTTATGGATACAAGTTTCAGAGAAAGTAATTTTCTCCAGGTGCCTCGCCGAGAGAGTATTCGTGTGTTATAAGATCTATGGAGTGAGTTATATTCGGGACCAAGTCAGAGCGGGTGGCTCTCAATAATGGTCCCAGTGAATTCAGAAGTTAAAGTGTGGTGCCCGATGATTTAAAGCCTAGAAGTACAGTTAAGAATCAAGCTTTGTAGTAGTTTATGAGAAGAGGCACAGAATGTTCTATGAAATTTTGACTTGTGGTGTAGCATCTGAAAGATACGAAATAGTTCTTGGGATTTGAGACAGCGTGGTCTCGTGATTCAAGGTCGCTCGGGGAGAGTGTAGATGGAGTATATTGTGTGTTGAATGGAGTTAGTCTTATTCTAAGGCAAGCAAGGATGAATTGGAAGAAGGTGGATTGATTAGCCATAGTTGAATTTGGCATGTCGGGGTCTGTGATCAGTTCGTTCAGCATGATCGAGTTATGCGTATGATTTGTGGGGGTATGTGTGAGGCCTGTCGGCCGCCGTGATTGATGATTTATCATGGGCATTCTTCTGTTATGGCTCGTTAAGTGAAAGCGGATTCCGAAAGGGCTATGGTGGCTTGGACCACTACTTGTAGAGTTGCATATTCTACAGTTATGGGAAATTACCTATGTGTTTCTATGAATCTCCTGAAGTGAGTTAAGTGAAAGGTTCATATTTGATGAGTTGTTAAAATTATAATGATTTTGGAGTTATGATGAAAAATTGTGTTCTATCATATGTTGGCACGTTGGGTGCAGTGAGTAGCATGGAAATACGAAGTGAGGATCAAGGTTGCAGTTCAGTGTTGACAAGGATGTCACGGGCTCGGATGAGCAAGGAAAGGGTTGAATGATTAGAGCAAATTGGTATTGTCCTCAGCGTCACCTGAGATCGATGTGTTGTGGAAGAGGTTTTGCATCCTGGATAAGGATTCTGGATCGCTTTTCAGCGTTAGTGCGTCCGATGGTTTAGATGTGCGGACCCGTTATTTATTTCGAAAGGTTGTGGGTGCGTGTCCCACGGGAAGATTGTATAAGTGTGACATGTAGTCACTTGATTTGGCTAAAGATTTAAACCAAGTATGAGAATTGTGGTAATATCATTGATTTGAGAACTTATGCCTGGAGGGCACTTTGCTTATTGTGTTATCAACTTAGGAGGTTGCTCCGGTTATGATGGTTATTCTTACGTGGTATAAGGCAAAAATGAGTTACTGCGGACCTTTGAAAGGTCATTGGCCAAGTTAGTGCAATCAGAATTCGGCTTGAGATCGGTGGATTGATTTATTTGTGAATAGGGCTTTATATCAGGCCAGTGGTGTTCATTTCAGTGAGCGTTCCCTATGGAGGAACAGTCGAGGTGTTATTTTGTCATCACCTATTCCAGATAATGATGTATTGCGCCGTATGAGTTGTGAGACGGCCTAGTAAGTCCTTATGTGTTGAGGTTCCGCGTGGCGATGATGTTATGTGAGCAGAATGGCTCTCGTGATTCAGATCTTGTGTCACGCCTCAGTTGTGCTTGAGTTTTGTAGCCTATAGCGCTATCTGTTTCCTCGGGGATGATATTATGCACTTAGCGTGCTTACGATTGAAATTCGATATTTTATTGTAATGAGCAGGTTTAGCTCGTAGTGCAATCTCCTTATGTGAGATCTATGTGTGGATCGGGTTGCGCGCCGCAACAGTGTGATGTCGAGTCTGGTTTTTCTATATGCTATTTCTTTGGGTGTTTCGCTTCCTATCTTTTAAAGAAAGTCTGTATTGGTGCGGGGGTTAGGTAATTTTTTCCAGAGTTTGATTCCCGTTTGTGTTGTGTTCTGATTGGTGGCCTATTGGCATATTCTGGCGTCATATGAGACTTGTGATCGCATTCGGAACGGCTTACTGCCTGAGCAGTTCGTACTGGGTAAGATGATATTGTGGGATTTAGGATCAGTGCAATCTGATTATATGAAGTATATTAAGGAGCAAAGATCATTATTTGGTTCAGAATGTGGTAATGTTTCTTGTCAGAAGAATAGACTCGATGATTGGTTGACTCGGTAGTTGATTATGAATTTCGGCATCTCATCCATCGTGGCGGTATTGTAATAATTAGAATAAGACCTATGTAGGTCATGAGGTGCTATGGGAGCATCAGATTCGTGGAATTTCGATTAATTCAAACAGAAATGTATTGTGTTCCTATAAGTAAAGTGATGCAAAGTGTGAATTCAGCAGAGTTATGCATTCATGTTTGAGTACATCGTATAGTGATTGATATGGTGATCGTATGTTGGAAACAAGCCTGGCATAGAATTCCGGATGTTGTAATTGGGCTCTAAGGCTTATTTGCTTGAATAAAGGGGAGTACCTTCAGAACTTATCAAACTAATGTGCTCAACTAAGTTGTGGTAGCACGGGAAGGTGCACGAGGTGTTAAGCAGTGATTTCAGGCTACTTCCGTATAGTTCTCAGCACGTTCGAGGACGAACGTATATTTAAGTGGGAGAGAATGTAACAACCCGACCGGTCGTTCCGAGCCTTAGCGCGTTGTTCAGAAGTCTGAGGCCATGAGCAGCTTCATTTCAGGTATTGTGACTTGTCTGCATGGTCGGAATTTAAATTCAGGAAGATCGGAGTTAAATTTAAATGGAAATTCTCATTTGATAAGCTTAAAGTTGAAAGAATGAACTAGGAGTGGATTTTTGAGTAAACAACCTCGGAATCGGGATCTGAAGGTTCCAGCAGGTTGGTATGATGATTTCGGACTTGGGCGTGTGCCCGGATTGGGTTTTGGATAACCCGGGAGCATTTTGGCGCCTATTGTAGAAGTTAGCACTTTTTTCTTAATTTTGGCTTGAAGTGCATTTCAGTGTTATCGATGTCCGTTTGAGATTCCGAGTCTGTGAATAGCTCCGCATGGTGATTTTGGATTGGGGGCGCGATCGGAAATGAATTCGGAGGTCCGTAGGTCATTTTGGAGCCATTTAGCTAAAGATAGAAATTTGAAGGTTTTGGGAAGTTTGACCGGAGGTTGACTTTTTGATATCAGAGTCAGAATCAAATTCCGAAAGTTGGAGTAGGTCCGGAATGTCAAATATGACTTGTGCGCAAAATTTGAGGTCAATCGGACGTGATTTGATAGGCTTAAGCATCGAAAATGGAAGTTGGAAAGTTCAATGTTCATAAAGCTCGAATCGGGGTGTAATTCATGGTTTTACCGTTGTTTGACGCGATTTGAGGCTTCGAGCAAGTCCGTAATGTGTTTTGTTATTGGTTGGTATGTTTGGTTGGGGTCCCAGGGGCCTCGGGTGAATTCCGGGTGGTTAACGGATCAAAAATTGGTTTTTGAAGAAGTGCTGAAGCAGCTGGTATCTGGTATTTCTGCTTCTGCGGAAATGGGACCGCAAAAGCGGAGAAGAAGACGCAGAAACGGACAAGGGCGAGGGCAGCCAGGACTGCAGAAGCGGCCCCTGATCCGCTGATGCGGAGCTGTAGAAGCGGAAAGGGGGACGCAGAAGCGGAAGAGAGGGCTTTGGGAAGGACCGCAGATGCGGTCAAGGCTCTGCAAAAGCGGAACCGCATCAGCAGTGGTATGATCGCAGAAGCGAGAAAGGGGCTAAGCCAGGGAAGCCGCAGAAGCGGCCTACTGTCAGCAAAAGCGGAGCCTCATAGGCGGCAATATTTCCGCAGAAGCGAAAATGACTGGGGCAGTGAAGATGTTTTAAGTTCGGGGTTGAGCTCATTTCAACCCCATTTTTCTTCCATTGGAGTCGATGGGGAGCAGCTTGGGGACGCCATTTTCGTCACTTGTCATGAGGTAAGTAATTTATGCTAGCTTTGAGTTAAATACAAGGTTTATACATGGATTTAGGCATGGAAATTAGTGTAAAAATTGGGGTTTTGGTGGAAAACTTAGAAAATCATATTCTTGGAATTTAGCCACGATTTTGAGTATGGAATTTAGAGAAAATTATATATTTGAGTTCCTAAGGTCATGGGTAACCTTTATCTTCGAAAAGTTTTGGATTCCGGGCACGTGGGCCCGAGGGCATTTTGGTCAACTTTCCGATCGGGGTTAGGAATGGCTATAAATTAGTTTGTAATGAATATTTGAGAATATATTAATAGATTTGCGTAACCATTGGCTAGCCTTGGAGCGTGGTGCATCAATTAGAGTCCTCGGAAGAATGTAGAATGCCAATTTTGAGTCTCCGGAGCGAGGTGAGTCTCCTTTCTAATCTTGTGAGGGAGAATTTACCCCATAGGTGAAATAATTGATTATGTTCTCCTATATGTGGGAGCTACGTACGCACGAGGTCAAATTTCAAAAACTTAAGCTCTCATCTAAAGACTAAGTGTCCCAAAACTCTCCAAATTTCTAAATAAATCTTCTGGGAAACTCACAATTGCAGAAACAAACACGGGGAATGCAGTTAATAGGAGATCAAGGTGTTAATTATTAAAAATAATCGGTCGGGTCGTTACAATAACACTTGTAACACCAGGGACGATTTCATCCTAATCTTCCATATACTGAAACTATAACCCCCCCCCCCGGTCAAAGTTTTTTGCTTCGTACTTTGTTTAAGATGATGAAGACATATTAACTCTAGATTATATGTAGAAATCTTAACCTTGCTCTAGTAGAAATTATTGCAAAATATCGTGGGTTAACTAGCACACAATCACACACAAAGCAAATAGAGAAGAAAAGTCAACACAAGGATTTAACGAGGTTCGGCTTAGCCTAATCCTCGGGGCAGAAGTAGAGAGAGTTTTCCACTATGAATGAGAAGAAAAGCACAATACAATCTATAAAATCCCTAAGTACAATCCCTATATATATATATATCCCAACAATAGCTTTTCCTTTCCCAAATCTATTAGGACAATGGATTTTCCTAAACCTATAGATATTATGGGTTTCCTAAAAATACAAGAAAATAATTCAAGCCACAAATAAAAATTCACCCTCTCGATGTTCTTAATTAGTAAATATACAATACTATGGTTCGTAATTTGAGTAATTCAAAATTTTATATTCTATAGGTAAAAAGAACTTTAATCATTCATTCGTTAAAGAATTTTGAGAGTCAACAGTGCTAATTAGTGAATTTAACACATGAGTTGCATAGGAGTTGTTAGGCTAGTCCCGAGCATTAGGCGTTAGGCGTGTTTAGGGCATAAGTCGGGCGCTTGGGGGCTTAAACCTCACTTAACTAAACCTCACATATGAGCCTCAAAATATTTTGATAGTGACCCTCTCCAGAGCGAGCCTCGAGGCAAGCCCCAGAAAAACCTTTTGAAACAAATGGAAGTGTTCTAATCTCAAATTTTCAATTCCAGGTATGGACTGGAATGAGTTGTTAATTGTTGCTTATGCAAGGATAATAAAGATAAATCATGGACCAAAATAATATAACTCTACATTTCAGTGATTTTTGAGAAACAAATTTAACGGCTTGCTGAAAACCCTTCTTTTATTGGTTCAACAAATGGCAAAGTCTACCACCATTTATTGCCTTAAATAAACTTCAACTGCCAATTTATGTTTAGCGCATGTGACCTAGATGGAGTTATCCAGGTGCAAATTGATAATGTTTTAGTTTTACTAACAGCTTGTTTGAGTTGTTGTTACCTGATGTATTGTATCATATTATTACTTTAAATAAAATATTTCGATTGTCACTTAAATTTTATTGTATCATATCGTAAATTTGTCGTTATATAACGGCGAAAAGTACCGCCATATGGAACAACCAATTTGGCGTGGTCGTGCCGTTACCTAATTTATCCCCCTATTTTGCCCCTTTTATTTTTAAATAATTCGATTTTATCGTTTACTCTATCTTTTTATATAATAATATTACCTCATACCTTACTTTTTCTTTATAATATTGTAAGTTTATTCTTCATATTGTTGGTGCATGACACCATGAAATGACGGCAAATAATATAATATATCCAAACATTGTATACATCAAAACAATACAGTACAATACTATATGATATATTATGAAACGATACATAACAACTATCCAAACTAGCTGTAAAGAAACCTTCTGCAAATGTATCTTCGTTTTTATTTTTTGAACAAGAATATTCAATAGTTCCTAACTTAAAACCAAAATCATTATACAAAAACAAGAAAATAATTCTTGTTTACCACCTTAGGTAGCAATATGAACAATTGGTTGAAGCTTTAAAGCTCTCCTTGTATGCGGCTAAAATCGAAAACGCCGATTTTGTAATCGGCAGGGCCTTGCGCAATGTCACCCGAGGGACCAAGGAAACAGCTCGGGGTTCAACGTCTTCGAGGACTCTTCTCGCCTGATATCGGGGTAGAACGAACAAGAGGTTATCACTAGTTGGCGGGAAATTCCCTAGGACCAGCACCTTTTCTGACAACGCCTACACGGACAGTGACAACCTGCGCCAGGCTGATTGATTGATCATACCGGTTATTTATATTATAAGTGCACTTGTACCATATTATGGATCCCATCATCTATAAAGGGTTTCCTCACCATTTTTTGTAAAGCAGCCCAACACAAGATACTTCATTCAATACAGGAACATTCTTTCTGCTCTCTAACTTAAACATACTTTTTATTTGACTATGTTGCTTGTTGCTTTATTTACATTTATTGTGTATCATTAATCGTTCTTTATTTATTGCTCATTATTGGCCATAAAGAGCCGCAATCACAACCCTAATAGTTGTTAATCCCCCATCAACAGCCCTTAGCCGGGCACCTAACTTGGCAGCAAGGCCCCGCACGCGCTAACTCGAGGCCTCGATTCTCAACCGTTTGGTTTGGTTTCTAAAAGCGATCTTCAATATCTTATATTATTTTCTAACCCCGTCACTTAGAATCTACTGCTTAACAACCAACATAAAAATAGATCACATATTTTTAGAACCACATAATCAAATATAATTGTTATTACCATTTTCAAGGAAAACAGTTTGGTGCCCACCGTGGGGCTAAAATAATAGTGATTGTTTTCTTGCTGGTTTACTACATAACGCAAGTTATCTTTCACACTTTTTCTTCTCCAAGATCTTTGATTTCAAGTCAAAATACCTAACTTAGAAAACGCATGTGAGAACAACAATCTTAAGGACCATAGAGAAAGCGGTGTAGCTATTCCAGGTGTTGTTATGCCGCTACAAGACCCTGAGGTCACACCAGAGCTGATTCCCGTCGATATGGCCTTATGCAACGCTCAACGCGTTGGCATAAGTTCCTAGACCGATAGGAGTGTACGCCAAGAAAATCAACAAGACACTTGGGAGAACCCCACCTGGGAAGAAATAAAGTCAAATAGGGAGAGTGAGGCAGAAGAGCCTAAGCACGTCATCCATATGATTATAGGAAAGACTGACATTCCCCAGGATCTGTGGTCAAGCGGATAAAGGTTTACGCGGCAACACAAGGAAAAACTCGGGGTCGCATACCTAAGGACATCCTCGTGTTCAGCGAGAAAGACTTTGAGACTCTATCTCATCCACACAATGATGCGCTAGTAATCTCGTTTCTCTTAAATGACATTCAAATCAAATGTGTGCTCGTGGATTCAGGTAGCTCGGCCTATATAATCAGATCGACGGTGGTAGAGCAGCTCGGATTACTCGACCAGATCATACCTGCCTCCCGAACCCTTAACGGCTTCAATATGGCCAGCGAAGAAACAAAAGGAGAGATCACCCTCCCGATAAACATATCTGATGAAGTTCGGGATACCAGATTCCACGTCATTAAAGGTGATGCAAGGTACAATGCCTTTCTCGGTAGGCCATGGATACATAACATGCAGGCCGTACTATCGACCTTGCATCAGATGATGAAGTGTCCAATAAAGGACGGAATAAAGATAGTGTATGGTAAGCAATATGCGGCGGAGGAAATGTTTAGGGTCCATGAAGAGGTACCGAATCCTATACGCCCCACCTCGGAAGAGTTGGAAAGCCAACAAACCCCCGAGGATGATGAAAAGGACTTCCTTACTCCCAGAACCTTCATTGCCCCCGAAGAATTGGAGGCAACGAAGTCGACTGTCGAAGAATTGGAGCAAACCGTATTGTTCGAGCATCTCCCATATCAGAAGGTGTACCTGGGGACAGGATTAACCCCCGAAATCAGGGAAAAACTCATTTTATTCCTTACTAATAACATTGATTTCTTTGCTTGGTCCCATTTAGACATGATAGGGATCCCACCGGAGATAACCACCCATCAACTAAGCGTCGATCCCAGGTACAAACCGGTGAAGCAAAAAAGAAGACCCCAGTTCGATATAAAGCATGCATTCATCAAAGACGAGGTAAAGAAGCTCCTCCAGATAGGGTCTATTAGGGAAGTAAAATATCCCGATTGGCTGGCCAATATGCTGATGGTTCCCAAAAAGGGGAATAAGCTAAGAATGTGCGTAGATTATAAAGATCTAAATAAGGCATGCCCAAAGAACTCGTTCCCACTGCCCAACATCGACCGTTTGATCGATGCCACTGCCGGACATGAAACCCTCACTTTTCTCGATGCCTATTCGGGGTATAATCAAATTCAGATAAAACCCGAGGATAGAGAAAAGACTTCATTCATCACAAAGTACGGTACGTACTGCTGCAATATAATGCCCTTCGGGCTCAAAAATGTAGGGGCCACATACCAACGCCTATTTAACAAGATGTTCGAACATTAAATAGGCAAGTCCATGGAATTTTATATTGACGACATGCTAGTTAAATCCATGTGTATAGAGGACCATTTGAATCATTTGCAGGAAACATTTAACATCCTCAGAAGTTACAATATGAAGCTTAATCCCGAGAAGTGCGCCTTCGAGGTAGGATCAGGAAAATTCTTAGGTTTCATCGTATCGAATAGAGGAATCTAGATCAACCCCAAAAAAATCAAAGCCATCAAGGAAATTACGATGGTAAATAACGTAAAGGCCGTGCAGCGGCTGACCGGGCGGATAGTGGCCTTGGGTCGGTTCATATCAAGGTCATCAGATAGGAGTCACGATTTCTTCTCCTTGCTCAAAAAGAAAAACAACTTTGAATGGACTCCGTAATGCCAACGCGCCTTGGAGGAGTTGAAGCGATACCTGAGAAGCCCGCCTTTGCTCCACATCCCAAAAGAGGGTAAAACATTGTATTTGTACCTGGCCATATCCAAGATAGTGATAAGTTGTGTACTTGTTCGAGAAGAACAAGGTATGCAATTCCCTATTTATTATATAAGTCGGACCCTGGGCGATGCCGAACCAGATATCCGCACCTAGAAAAGCTAGGTCTTGCATTAATAAGTGCGTCTCGAAAATTATATTTGCATACTTAGGTCATCATATTTGCATTTTAACAACGTATCCCCTTCTAAGCATACTGCATAAACCCGAATTATCGGGCCGACTGGTCAAATGGGCCATCAAACTCAGGCGATATGATATCGAGTATCAGCCCCGGACGGCTATCAAGTCTCAAATTTTGGCAGACTTTGTAGTCGACTTCACTCCGTTCCTCGTACCTGAGGTTGAGAAAGAACTTTTTCTAAAAAATGGAACATCTTCTGGTGTATAGACCTTTTTCATTGACGACGCCTCAAACGTAAGAGGATCCGAGCTCAGCATAGTTCTAAAGCCACCTATGGGTGGCGTGATTAGGCAATCTACAAAAATCGCAAGGTTAACTAACAATGAAGCCGAGTATGAGGCTATGATTGCTGGTCTAGAATTGGCCAAAGGCCTAGGAGCTGAAGTTGTCGAAGCAAAATGCGATTCACTCCTTGGTAAATATAGTAAATGGGAGTTTCGAGGTTCGAGAAGACAGGATGCAAAGATATTTAGACAAAATTCAATTCATATTGCACAGCTTCAAAGAATGGACTCTGGTTCATATACCTCGAGAGGAAAACAGTGAAGTCGACGCCCTCGCAAACCTGGGGTCGTCTGTCGAGGAAGACGACATACTCCCCTAATCTATTGTTCAACTATCCAAATAAGTGATCGTGGAAGGCTATGCCGAGATCAACTCCACTAGCCTCACATGGGATTGGAGAAATAAATATATCGATTATTTGGAAAGCGGGAAGCTACCCGCATACCCAAAAGAGTCGAGGGCCCTGCGAACCAAAGCGGCCCAATTCTCGATCGGCAAAAATAGAACTCTTAATAGAAGAACTTTTTATGGCCCCCTAGTATTCTGTTTGGGGCCATGAGACACTATGTGCTCCGAGAGATCCATGAGGGCACCTGCGGAAACCACTTCGGTGTCGATTCCTTAGTTCGAAAAATAATCAAGGCAGGCTACTATTGTGACAGCATGGAGAAGGACACCAAAGAATTCGTCCGCAAGTGTGACAAATGCCAAAGATTTTCCCAAATAATTCTCCAACTTGGTGAACAACTACATTCAGTTTTATCGCCATAGCCGTTCATGAAATTAGGAATGGACATCATGGGGCCTCTACCGATGGCACCAGGTAAAACTAGATTTTTTTAACTGACTACTTCTCGAAATGGGTTGAAGAGCAGGCGTTCAAAAAAATAAGAGAAAAAGAAGTCATTAATTTCATCTGGGACCGCATTATGTGCCGATTCGGAATTCCTTCCAAGATAGCGTGCGATGACGGGAAGCAAACTGAACTAGTTCCTCGAGGACCACAAGATCAAAAGGATCATGCCGACACCCTACCACCCATGTGCAAACAGCAAAGCCGAGTCCACAAACAAAACCATCATTCAAAACTTAAAAAAGAAGTTGGAAAACGCAAAGGGAAGATGGAGAGAAATATTACCCGAAGTGCTCTGGGCATACCAAGCAACTCTAAAATCAAGCATGGGGGAAATGCCTTTGTCCCTGGTGTATGGCGCCGAGGCTTTAATACCGATCAAGGTCGAGGAACCTACTGCCAGAGTCTGACACACCACCGAGAGCTCGAACAATGAGGCCATGACTACTGCTCTCGAATTATTAGATGAAACATGAGAAGCCTCACTAGTCAGAATGGTCGCACAAAAATAGAGAACAGAAAGATACTACAATAGGAGAACAAATCTCCGACATTTTGGAATCGGGGACTTAGTCCTAAGGAAAGTCACTTTGAATACTCGAAATCCTAATGAAGGAAAGCTGGGTCAGAACTGGTACGGATCGTACCGCTTCCTCGGGGTAGCCGGCAAAGGGTCCTAAAAAATCGGCACCATGGAAGGTGAATAGCTTCCAAGCAATTGGAATATATCAATGCTCAAACTCTACTATTGCTAAAAGCTCAAAGGCCTTAGGTTTCAAAGGCATGTGTTGCACTCTTTTCCTTCGATCGGGTTTTTTCATCCCACAAAATGGTCTTTTATCGACAAGGTTTTTAATGAGGCAACATCTATATGCTACCTAAGGAAAACTCAACGAGTATTCAAGGCTTCGAGAAGCCTCAAATACTGGGAGGCACCCCCCCTGAAGGTCACCTCCTCGGGGAAGCCAAGATATGCTGAATGGGGCCTCGATAGGAAAATGATGTACTGGTCCAAACGGTCGAATGAACCGTATCCGTATAGAATAACTGAGCCCTAGATGGCGAAGACGCATATACTTGTACCAAGTAATCAAAAAATATTTTCCCCTCCATCAAAACATTTCGCGTTTCAAAAAAGCTTGCCATTTCTTAGAAAAACAGCTCCAGGGCTCAAAATGTCCCGAACACTCGGGGGATGGCGTCAAAAACTCAAAGCTAAGCCCACAATAGGGCAACATTATGATTGCAAAAATGGCTCCAGAAGCCAAAAATGTCCCGAACACTCGGACTGGCCTTGAAATCTCAAGGCTACATGACCTCCGAGTCGAGAAATCTGAATTCATAAGCCCCCAATGAGGCAATACCAAGTTTACAGGGAATCGCTCCCAAGATAATCAATTCTCGATGACTCGGGGACTGCCGCCAACTGCCACCCCCATCGATCTGTCAAAACCCGAGGCTATAAGGCCCTATGCGGGCAACCTCGAACATACAAGACCTTCATAAGGCAATATCAAATCTATAAGACCTTCATAAGGAAATATCAAATCTATATGACCTTCATAAGGCAATATCAAATCTGTAAGACCTCAAGAAAGACATGAACTATACTTATACCAAGTAACCAAACCTGTAAGACCTCAAGCAAGGCATGAACCATACTTGTACCAAGTAACCAAAGCTGTAAGACCTCAAAGGCATGTAAAAATTTATAAGACCTCACAAAAGGCATAATCTCGATCTTAAAGTTAAGGCTATATATCGAACTTATACGACCCCTAAAATGGCATACCCTCGATATAAACGCTAAAAACTACTTCACTCGGGGACTGAAAGGGTCCGGCCAAACACAATGACTATGGTCACGAGGCTATGCTAGACAAACTAACGCGACTCGGAGACTCTCGATCGTCACTACAAAATCACAGGCCTTTAATTACTTCGAAAGAACTTCGAAAAGAGTCGGTTAAAATAGGCTACCCTCGACATAAGCAAAAGGGCTTCGACCATGTCAGCTCCAAACCTAAAGGCTTTGAAACACTCAGCCATCAAGCAAAACCACCCAAGGTTCTTGATCACTGCCACATAATTACTCGCAGTTGAGTTTTTCCCAAACCGTCGAAGATTCAGGCAAACAAAAATTCAAAAATCCTTAACGAGGGAAGAATAAAGCCTATATTAAAGGTCCTATCGACCCTAAAGCATAAGAGCCACTATCACCAGCCCATACAAAACGTCATACTGACCTAACGTGTAAGAGCCTAAGTGCCACCTTTTAATACAAAAACTTAAGGGTCAATAAGCTCGGATCCAAACTTAACTCGAAAACTGAACCCGAAACAGTTAACTAAATATGGCTAAGAGCAAAAGCATAAGAGCTCAAACGCCGACTTATACTAAAAAGGTCGTACCGACCTAACGCGTAAGATCCTAAGGGCCAACTTGAAATTCAAACACTTGAGGGCCAACAACCTCGAGTCAAAATCCGACTCGAAGACTGGGCCCGAAATAGTTAACTAAAAAATGCCTAATGGCAAGTACGTGAGAGCCACTGTTGCCGCCCTAAATCGCCAGCTTAAGTCAAAAGGTTGTGCCAACCAAATGCGCGAAGGCCTACGAGCCAACCGAACAAAGCTTCAGGGGCGAATATTATAACTGAGGGTCATTATTCAAGGTCTAGTTCACCAGGCCAATCATCAACTGACATATAAATTCAAAATGAAAAAAGACGTGCACAAACAGAGAAAAATACATAGAACATGAAACCAAAAGTTTTTTTTATACGCATACGCAAAAAAATACAAAATCTACATTGGCAAACGCCCTCTGAAAAGCCCCATGCAAAATATCAAAGAGAGCCTAGCCTATCGGGACCAACGGCCCCCTCATAAACTATGCTTTTGATAACATCGACCATAACCTATGGATTTCCAACGGCCTCCTCTCCCTCAGGAACTCCGCTTCCATCTTCATCGCCTCCCGAGTCACTGCTCGACTCATATTCGGAAGGAAGCAGGGTAATGGCTTCCTCTTCTAGGGATTTCACCCTTTCAATTTAGGCAATTAAATTAATGCCCCCGTATATATATCCTCGAGTATCTGTCTTCGAGATTCTAATCGGGCATACTCCACTGCCCGGGTCTGGCGAAGCTCAGCCTCTTCGAGCACCTTTCGGGTCTGACCAATCGCAGTAGCAGCGTCCACCTTATACAAGGTCACAAGCACCTCAGCCTCAGCCCTGACTTCGGATAACGTAGTAGCCAACTGAGTATGGAGATTCTTATACTTGCTGCTCTCAGCCCTCATTTCTTCGAGGCAATGCACGATCGAAACCACCTCTCCCCGGAGGGCATTTCTCTCAGAGATCGTCTCACTCAAGTGCCATTTGAGTACAAGAATTTCAAAATCCCTGGCTCGGAGCTCCTCCCCTGTAAGGGCGTCTTTCTCCTTAATTTGCAAAAATTGACCAAAAATATTAAAACATTGAAGTCAGTAAGACATACAGACAAAAAATAAGCAGGAGCTATGTAACCTGTTCAGCAAGGTCAGCCTTTTCCCGGGACGCCGCATCCAAACAGTCCCTCAAGCTATAGAGTTACTCCTCCTTCTTGATTGAAAGGGCCCTGAGTTCATCAGCCTCCGAGGTGAGCCTCTTATATACACCCTCATGGCAAGTCAGGGGATTATATTTTCTTTTGCCTCCAGCTCGGGGGCCCCTCGACACTTCTGGGATTTGGCCTGCTGAATCATCCTTAGGATCTTCCACCCTGGCTCTCTTAAGGGCCGGGGAATAAGTCAATGTCCTCCCTCATTTTTTCTCCCTTCTTCATCAAGTTTCAAAGCACCCGCTTCCCTGTACGAGGCTTTTCGCATCAAAAGGGTCTCCCCAAACCTACTCAAAAAAAAATCTTCGTAAAACTAAAACTATAACAGAGAATGAAGTCCCCCCGTGATCCTTGGCTTCCCATCGAGCCTTGGATAAAGCGTTCCACGTGCGCTCAAGGTATGGGCACATCGAGTCCAGTTTAGCTACAAATCCTAAAAGATCCCTGACCGCATCAGGATACGCCGCAAAAGATGTATCAGCAGAAGAATTCAGTCCACGAAAAGATATATTCGAAAGAAATAAATGGGCAGTTATCTAGGTATGTCCACTTACACTTCTTGTTCCATCTTTCAGGGAATGGCACCTTCTCTAAGGGGATCAAGTCTGAAGTCCTAAGTCGGACGAAACGGCTCATCCACACTTTGTTCCAAGCCTTGTCGCTACAACCAAAGAGGGCCCTCGAGGCTCGGTAATGAAGCTTAATCAGGTCCCCACGAAAGAGTTGAGGGCTATACATTCTGATCAGGTGGTCAAGGGTGAAGGGAATCCCCTCGATCATACTCATGTAATATCTGGTCATGTAAACGATGCGCCAGAATGACAGATAAATTTGGCTGAGAATATCATTCGTAGAAGTCAAGGTTCACAGGGTCTGTCAAAGGCATGGAGGGCACCGCCGGGCCAAGGGTAAATGGACAAGTATACACACTGAGGAAGTCGGCTTTATATGTCGTTATATACCCTCCCCCCCAAGGAATCTCCACTAACAACGCATCTCCCCAGTGGCAATCGATCCTCACCCTCTCGACGTCTGTTATTAAACGAACGTAACAAGACGTGGGCTCACTTTGCCCCGGCTTCGAAAAAGGTCTTTTGACCTTGAAATCAGAGGTCGTCTCTAAGACCTCTGGAATGCATGTTCTAGCATCAGAAGATGTGTTACCCTACCCTCAGAGGGGGCCGTGGAAGAGGAAGGCATGACTTCCTGAGAGATAAAAAAGGAAGGGCTCGCCATTTTACCAAAATATCGCAGAGAGGGAGCGAAAAAATCATGCTTCGGAAAAGAACGCAGATGGAAGGTAGGAAAGAAGAAAAAAATATTGGAATCTGATAGCACAATAGAAAGGAAGGGGCGGTGACGTGAGTATTAAAAGAAGCCCAATTGAGCGGGCCAAAAGACAACCAACTGTCTTTAATTAATCTAAAGACTTTAGGGATTGTGTGGTCACAACCTTTAGAAGACTTGCCTGCTACATCAGTTGCCTAGCAAGTCGCGACCGTTTGCTCCGATGGAAAGCATCGAAGGGGAAATATCTCGAGATCATTTCTCTTTATTTTATTTTGAGAAGCGCGGGGATATTTTTTTAGAATTCTCATACTCTCACGAGCTCATGCATACCAAAAGTACCAAAATCGGACCTCAAATGGCCCCTCAAATCCTCAAGTCTAGGTCTCCAAAAGCAAGCCCTAGTTTTCCCAACTTTTAACCCTTAAATTCCATTAATTACAGCTCTAATCCGTAAATTAATACCATAGAAATAAGTCTTTAGGTCCAAAATCCTTACCTCAATGGAATCCCCTTGAAATCCTTCTTGAAATCGCCCAAAAAGCTCCAAGAACCGACTTAGAAATAGTGGAATAGCTCAAAAATCGCGAAGGAAATAACTTATACCTTCTGGCCCAGACATTTCGTCTGTGGTCGAAATTCTGCTCTTGCGGCACTGCTTTTGCGGTCCATGAACCGCATCTGCGGTCCTCACTTAAGTCCTCCACTTCTGCATCTACGGCACACAACCTTCCACTTGGCTGCATCTGCGGCTTCCTTTTCGCTTCTACGAGATCGCAACTGCGGTCCCCTAGCCACATGTGCGATTATGACAGTAATGGAACAGCTTCAGCTACCAAAACCAACTTCCAAACTTTCCGCCAACCATCCGAAATCACCCCGAGGCCCCCGGGACCTCATACAAAGGCACCAACAAGTCATAAGCTACCATCCAAACTTATACACATCTTCAATACACCTCAAACAACATCAAATCAACTAAAACACATTGAATTCAAGCCTAAGGTTCCGAAATCTTTCCAATTACACTTTTGATCAAAATGTATACCAAACCACGTCCGAATGATCTGAAATTTTGCACACACATCACATTCAATACTATGGAGCTACTCCAACTTCCGGAATTCCATTTCGACCCTTGGATCAAAATCTCACTATCGAACTAGAACTTGAAAAATTCAACTTTCGTCATTTCAAGCCTAAATTAGCTGAGGACCTCCAAAACACAATCCGAACAAGTTCCTAAACCCGGAATCACCCAACGGAGCTAACAGAACCCTAGGAATTCCATTCCGAGGACGTCTTTACAATGTTCTGACTACACTTAAATTTCCAAAATTTAAGCTCTCATTTAGGGACTAAGTGTCCGAAAACTCTCTCAATTTCCAAATAAATCTTCCCGGCAACTCACAATAGCAGAAACAAATATGGGGAAGGCAGTTAAGAGGGGATCAGGGTGTTAATTATTAAAAATGACCGGCCGGGTCATTACAATAACCCTCGTAACACCGGGGACGATTTCATACTAATTTTCCATACACTGAAACTAGAATCCCCCGTCAAATTTTTCTGCTTCGTACTTTGTTGAAGATGATGAATACATCTTAACTCTAGATTATATGTAGAAATCTGAACATTGCTCTAATACCAATTATTGTAAAATATCGTGGGTTAACTCGCACACAATCACACACAGAGAAAATAGAGAAGAAAGGTCAACACAAGGATTCAACGAGGTTCGACTAAGCCTAATCCTCGGGGCAGAAGCAGAGAGAGTTTTCCACTATGAATAAGAAGAAAAGTACAATACAATCTATAGAATCCCTAAGTACAATCCCTATATATAGTCCCAAACCTATAAGAGAAAGGTTTCCCAATTTGAAAAAGACAATAGCTTTTCCTTTCCCAATCTATTAGGACAATGGATTTTCCTAAACCTATAGAGATTATGGATTTCTTAAAAATACAAGAAAATAATTCAAGCTACAAATAAAAAATCACCCTCTCGATGTTCTCAATTAGTAAATATGCAATACTTTGGTTCGTTATTTGAGTAATTCACAATTTTTATATTCTATAGGCAAAAAGAACTTTAATCATTCATTCGTTATAAGAATTTTGAGAGTCAGTAGTGCTAATTAGTGGATTTAACACCTGACTTGCATATGAACTGTTGGGCTAGTCTCGAGCATTGAGCGTTAGGCGTGTTTAGGTCACAAGTCGAGCGCTTGGGGGCGTAAATTTCATATAACTAAACCCCACATATGAGCCTCAAGATATTTTGATAGTGTCCCGCTCCAAAGCGAGCCTCGAGGCAAGCCCCAGAAAAGCCTTTTAAAACAAATGGAAGTGCTCTAATATCAAATTTTCAATTCCAAGTATCGAACTGGAATGAGTTGTTAATTGTTGCTTATGCAAGGATAATAAAGATAAATCATGGACCAAAATAATATCTCTCTACATTTCAGCGATTTTTGAGAAACAAATTTAACGGTTTACTGAAGAACCCTTCTTTTGTTGGTTCAACAAATGGCAAAGTCTACCACCATTTCTTGCCTTAAATAAGCTTCAACTGCCAATTTATGTTTAGCGCATGTGACACAGATGGAGTTATCTAGGTACAAATTGATAACGTTTTAGTTGTTTGAATAGTTGTTACCTGGTGTATGTATTGTATCGTATTATTACTTTAAATACAATATTTTTGATTGTTACTTAAATTTTATTATATCGTATCGTAAATTTATCGTTATATAACAACGAAAAGCACCGCCTTATGAACGACCGATTTGGCGTGATCGGTTACCTAATTTTTTCCCCATTTTGCCCTTTTTTATTATTAAACTAGTTTCTAAACACGTGCATTGCACGTGTATTCCAAGTTATTTTTATAAAAAATAAATATAATATAATAAATTTAAATAACATGCATATTGTTCAAAGAATATTGTGATATACTATTAGAAATAATACATATTAAAAGTTACAACTCATTTGAGTAAGAATATATGATATTTAAGTGATCATATCTCAAATTCAAAGTAAATCAAATTCAAAATAATTGAACTAACCGTTTCTATCTGAAAAGATGAACCATTACCTTAACTTAGTTTATTATTTATAATAATATTATTTTAGTTTATGAGGTAAAAATATGTCACTTGGTCACGACTACCTAACATTTTCTCATATACATATTCTTGATGTATATTCGATTACATTATTTTAGTTGGTTTTTTTTATTATTGTGTAGCTACAATATCAAATTGCTCATTTGTTCTCTGTCCCTTTTAATGATCGTCTTAGTTGATCTTTTACAGGTGTAGTTGAGGGGAAAAGTTGGTTATAAGATTATGTTATTATTCCAGAACAAGAAAATTAAAGCAAAACATAAATTTTATTACTTAGTCATCAGCGAACCAAAAATACACTTCTAAAAGTAGAATATTGCAAGAAGTTTCACCTTGTGCACCATATATGGGAGGATTATAATGACAAAAGATTCGAATTTAAAAAGTATAAGATAGTCAGATGTATATGGCGAGATACTTTTTACAATACAAACTACATAATCAAATAAGAAATTATCCACACAAAAAAAAAAAATCAAAAGCTAAGCCAAAGAATAAAGATTCAAGTTAGAAAGACGCACACCTCATATGTATTGATGCCCATTAGAGTAAAGCTAGCCGAGAGATCTATTTAATTGTCTACAAAAGCATCATGTGTAAAGCTAGCCGATAAGTCTATTTAATTGTCTACAAAAGCATCATGTGAATCCATTTCTCCCCGAAAACGAAAATCTCATGAACACAAACTTGATGAAAACAAAACTCTACCAACTTATTTCATGTGGTAGAGCACATCCTTGAACTAACATGATTTCCACGATAAGTAAGAAGCAAAAATAAAAAACTCACTTTTACTTTTTCAGCAGATTAGATTTGTACCAAAAGCATTGCATCATATAGCCTTGATATTACTCGTTCTTGAAAGTAATAGAATTAACTATTAAGAATTCTATCAAAGGTAGTCAAACAGTAATCTTTTCTGCTACTCTATTGCCACCAAGACATTCATCTTACAACATGTCATTTTTCTGATGAAATCTTAAAATAAATAGGCTTATCAGAAAAAGACAATTGCAATAACTGAAAGGAGAGAGATAAATTGAGGGAAACGAATAGACATGCAACATGGAAAATGCAAAAGATGTTAGTTCATGAATGTATTAATTAAGTTATCAACATAAGTGATGGTATTAATGTCTGATTTCAGGTCTAGATTAACTGAGATGATATTGAAATTCATATCAGTTTAATTTAAAAGAGTACATATAGCAATTGAAGAAATATATATGAAGAGTACGTTTTTGTTCAAAAGAAGACTATTCAGATACAATTTGCATTGAACAGAATTCGGTTTATATTATATAATAATTGTAACTCCTCAAATTCTTAACTTATTAGTGGTTGCTTTTTCGTGTATCAACGTTCGAGGAGTGTTTTGGTAGGGTGGAACAAATTTATCATTTATTGCACAATGAATTTACTTTTTAATATATAATCATTATAAAAATATTATTTAAGAAAAGGGTAAAATTGTCAGTTTGTTTTGATTGGGTAGTATAGTAATTCAACTTTCACTTTTGGTCTTCCCATTTATAATATAGTATGATAATTCGATTTTGTTATTCACTCTACCTTTTTATAATAATATTACCTCGTACCTTATTTTTTCTTTATAATATTGCAAGTTTATTCTTCATATTATTGGTGCATGACACCATGAAACGACGGCAAACAGTTTAATATATTCAAACATTGTATACATCAAAACAATACAGCACAATACTGTATGATATATTATGAAACGATACATAACAATCATCCAAACTAGCTATAAAGAAACCTTCTGCAAATGTAGCTTAATTTTTATTTTTTGAACAAGAATATTCAATAGTTCCTAACTTAAAACCAAAATCTTGATACAAAAACAAGAAAATAATTCTTGTTTACCACCTTAGGTAGCAATATGAACAATTGGTTGAAGCTTTAAAGCTCTCCTTGTATGCGGCCAAAATCGGAAAGGCCGATTTTGCTTAACAACCAGTATAAAAATAGATTACATAATTTTAGAATCACAGAATCAAGTCTAATTGTTATTACCATTTTCAAGATAAACACTCCTATAGAAGCTGCTGATTGAAAAATTCTCGTTCTTATTTAAATGAAGATGATTCTGTTTGCAGAAACGGAGTTTAAGAAATTATGCAAGAGAAACAGTTGTGATACACACAAATCTAATTATCTAAATGATAGGAGTACACTATATATAATACTAGTTCTTTACACTATATGATGAGCATTTATAACTTAATTTGTTCACTCAAATACACACAAAGCAAATGCACTCATCCTTACAAATTAAAGTTTGCCAAAAAAAACTCAATGGAATTTCCAAGCAGAAGTAGAATAGATTGGAGTCCCTTTCCAGCTGACTGTGAGAGACCCTCCATTTACATCTGCACTGCAAGAATTCCTACATGCAAACTGCTGAATAATCAAATTAGCCTGATACAAACATGTCTCACTCAGCTTTACTTCTTCCATTCCAAACCTCTTAAAGAATGTTCTCCACACATCAAGATTCACACTTCTACACACCCTTTCTTTTCCTTCACTTCCTACTATGTTCCAAATCCCGCCTCCGTATGTCACTGATTCTAGTGTCATCCTGTGTTGATCATCCCTCTTCATTACATCTTCCAGGCAATCAAAGAATGCACTGTAATAGAATAAAGAGTCTATGAAACGATTCACGAACATAGGTGAATTCAGATTTGCCTCTACTTCTGAGACTACCATTAATTCTGGCTGCAGCTTTCTTACAACTCTCATTGCAGTTTCTAAACAGTTAGGTTCACAGATCATTGCCCTCAGAAAGAATGCAGCATAAATTACTAAACCTTCATCAGGTTCTATGTCAAAGTGATTTTCTGTCAGTTGGTTTCTATCTGGTAAAAAGACAATCTTGAAAGACAAGGGAAAGTTCAAGGACTTAGCAAAGCTCTCTAAAGACTTGCCTGTTTCCTCTATTCTTTCTTTATTTACTGATTCAATAACTGTGATTTTCATATGTTCAATTGGATTATCTTTTCGCTCTGCTGCTGCTTGGATCAAGGATGCCCACTGTACGCCCGTCCTGATGAGGAAATCGATAAGGTGAACTTTAGATTTTGTTGCAACACTTTCTAGCATGGCTTGAATTCCTGTGAAATGTACCACTTGGGTGAATGGAACTTCTTGATGAAATGCTAGGTGTGAGGCGTCGAATCTTGATGCTATACAGATACTGCCATCTCTTTCCACACAGGGTTTTGGCATTAACCTTCCTGTTTCTCTATCTATCCTCTCTTCAAGCGCTTGTGCAAAATAAAAGACTGCTCTTTGCGCAGGATTACCTGTGTTCGATGCATGGGGTTGGCATTGACTCAGCATTTTCCTTGCGCGGTCATATTGTTGGTCAGAAACTTTCTCAGCTGCAGCTAGGAGGATTTGAGCAAGTTCTACGTCTTGATTATCTTCTTGAGAAAGGTTCGAGAGAGCAGAACCATACGGATGGAGAAGATTATTTATGTTAGTGAACTTGTTAGAAGAGAACTGGATGAATCTTTCTCCAGCTAGCCTCATGATTTGCATCGCTGAGAGCTTCTGGTACGCGTTGGTTCTGTTGTTCATATTTCTAACTTTATCTCCTTCAGTATTCTTGCACCTGCTTGGATTGTTCCTCAGCAGTTCAAAAGGAGCCAGAGATAAAAAAGGTGTATTGTCCACACGACTTCCTGTTTGTACTTGTGGAGTGACTTCGTACACATTCATTTCTTCTTGCTGTTTATTAATTTCTTCTACTTGTGGATTGACTGCATATTCTTGATAGAAACCATAGTTGGTACAGAAGTTCTGAATATCTGCAGAGTCCTCCATAACCGATAAATGGTCGTAACTCTTTGCAGTATCATCTCTACAGCCTCTGAGAGAACTATCGCTACATGGGATTTGGTTGGAAATGAATGATGCAAGATGGAACGAGGGATTGGCCATATGGTAATTTGCAAGTGCCTCCTGATCCACTAAGGTTATCTTTGTGTTTTTCTCAAATTCTAAGTTTATAATTACAGCAGCTTGAAAACTTTGACAGATCAACCCTTTATGAAAGAAGAGCATATACGGCTTAATTTAGTATTTTGACAGATGATGACATAAACCTCTAAAAGATTGGCAATATGGGTTAATTGCAAATAGTTATTATCATTATCATCTAGAAAAATGCAGTTGTATATTATGTTTATTTTTGTGATTAAGACGACGAGGTAATATAACTGGCTTTCTGGAGTTTTGATAAGAATATAAGGACAAGAGATAAAACAAGACATGGCACTAAGGACAATGTGGTTTATGTTGTCATTTAAGACCTCCTTAAGAAATTCAGCCTACTTACAATAGGACATACTCTACTTTTGTTAGATAGTCATTTTCTAAAATGAGATGGCGACATACTATGCGAATAACTATTGAATTAGATAACAATTGTAGATAATGTAAGACCACCTATACATGAATCCGAGACAATCAAATGGACATCTCACCAAAAAAAAAGACAAGAACCTGTGCACGATATTAACAAGGCCTCCCTCAAACAAATTTCTTTAAGCAAAGAACTGCATGGATGAATGGCTAACACAATGCTGATACTTTGGATTTCTGTCTGTTCTTTTGGAAGTCATGGTTATCTTTTATATTCTGTTCGATATGTTGTTCATTAATTCATTCATTGTGATTTAAGAAATGGGAAAAGAAAAAGTGGCTTTGCGTGCACGGGAGATTTGGGTGCAATGGTAAAAGGATAAACCAGAAGTATGACATTCAGGACGAGGTTATACATTTAGGAGTCATAGGACTCAAAATTTTCTGTTCATATTTTCAGGCCTAATCACAGGTGTCTAATGAAATTCTGTGTTAAACAGCCTAGCTAAAGTGTAAGAGTAGTAATTAACTGCCCCAACTCAGTCTCTCGCGCTGCTTAAGTAAGTATGCGGCTTTGTATGAGGACCTCCTTTTCTTCTGCACCTGTTAGCGGTTCTCAAAACATAGAAGGAAGGGTGGGCCGCAGATACCACGAGCCCGTGAATTTAATAGCAAAATTCTAGGCTTAGCTTGGAGATGCCTAATAGTCATACCAGCTACAGAATGTTGATGGTATACAAATGAACTGAGCAAAGCAAAAATCGTATTTGTTTCCTCAACAAGACTAACTTCTCTTCCTCACAAGAACTTCCAAATGGAAAGAGAATGAATTGGTGTTCCCTTCCACCCGATAATGAGGCCTTTCCCATCCTTGTGAAGATTACAACAACTGCCTTGGGCAAATTGCTTGAGAATTAGATTAGCTTGATACAAAGCTGACTCACTAAACTCTTCTTCCACCATACCAAACCTTGAAAAGAATGCTCTCCATACTTCAAGTTTCACATTCCTGGTGAATCTTTCCTTACCCTCAGCAGCCACAATGTTCCGAATACCTTCACCAAAATACAACCCTTCAATCGTTCTTCGACATGGACTGTCTCGATCCATGCACTCCTCAAAACAATCGAAAAATCCACCATAAAAGAATAGTGTCTCAATAAAGCGGTTTAAAAATGATGGTGAATTATGGTTTGCTTCGACTTCGCCAATAACAATAACTGTTGGTCCAATGCTTCTGACTACTTTCATCAAATTTTCCAAACAATCTGGTTTTGGTATCATTGTCCTTAAAACAGTGTTACAATAAACAGCCACAGTCTCATCTGCTTCAATATTGACTGATTCTTTCTTGAAATCTTTCATGTCTGACAGGAAAACAATATCAAATGAAAATGACAAACCCAAAGATGTGGCGAAACTGTGTAATGTGTTGCCTGTTACTTCAAACTTCTCTTTTTCTATGCTTCCAACTGCAGTTATCTTGAGAAGCTCAATTGGATAGTCACTTTTTTCAGCAAGAGCTTGCATAATGACTGTCCACTGAATTCCACTCCTAATATTAAAATCGATCAAATGGATCTTTTTCGCGCTTCTGACATTTTCAAGAATTGTTTGAACTCCTGCAAATTGCATCACTTGACTGAAGGGAAGTAGTTGGTGGCAGATCAAGAATGCAGAGTTGGTACCTAATGCCATAGTTTTTATGTACTTGAGGTGGCGATCTTCATCCGTACATGTGTATCTTCCAGTTGCGCGATCAATCCTCTCTTCTAAAGCCTTAGCAAAATAGAAAGAAAGTCTCTGAACGGGATTACCTGATTCAGATGCCACCCACATACAACGAGAAATCAATTTTCTAGCCAGACGAAATTGCTGGTTATTTACTTCTTCTGCTGCAGATAGGAGGAGGTGGACAAGTTCCATGTCCCTTGTTTCCTCTATACTAAGTCCTGAGAGTGATGAACCGTAAGGGTGCATAAACATAGAAAGACCGTCTAGCTTTTGGGTAGAGTACTGGATGTACCTGTTGAGACAGAATATAATTAACTAATTAAAAGTATGTTTTCTCTAACATATTTAACTTTTTGATGAGATAGTCAAACACTTTAAAATGGTATCAGCTTAAACGTTTTTATGAGATGGTCTCACGATACCTTTCTCCAGCAACCATCAGGATTTCTTCTGTTGACAACTTGTGGTTGTTACATGCACGAGCCTCATAGGTTAGCGCATTATTAATGCTCAAGTTTTCCTCGCTCGATTTCTTGATCAGTCTGCCATAACTGTTCAGTAGCTCAAAAGATGCTAAAGAAAACGGGATTGATTTTTCATTGCTAGAGTTACCAATACGTTGTAGGACTTGAGGCTGGAAATCATCATTCTTTGGTTCTTCAATACTGGATTGGATTTGGTCTGTGTTGGTGGAGAACTGACTCTGCATCCAATTTGATATACTTTGTTGCTGATCTTGGAATAAGTTGGTTGTAACTTGTTCATTAGATGTATTCTCTTCGTTGCACATGGAATAAACAGAATGAATATCTGCACAATCTTCAAGTTTAAACCAAGGATCTTCGACCACTAATTCATTTCTAAAGTGCTCATCAGTAAAATTATCATTTGAGATTGAGACATTAGCCATGGTCCCAATTCCAGGACAAATTTGCTTGGATATTGATCAGTGTATAGATCTTTTTATGGCTATGGTAACATTCATTTGAGTAGGGGTAGATATAGCAAATTAAGAATTAGATTGAATGACATATTATAAACTTGACAGTAATGAAAGTGAACTCTGCGAGCCAAGATATAACCTGGCCATAGAGGAAACATGGTACTATAAAATATTGGTGCAATATGATGTTTCCATGGCATGGACAAGAAGAAGAGTCGAGGTAAAAGACTAGACTCCTTCCTATGGATTTTATCTTTCAAGAAACTTCGAACGAGGGTCACATCATGGCCTGGAGATGTTTGATTAGTTAAGGAATACATGCATGTGGACAAGATGCACAAGACAATTAGAAACTGATAAGAGCATAAGAAAATTGAGGGGCTGACATGTTTAAAATGTAAAATATTATTCCCTCCAATCCACTTTAAGTGATTTTTTGGGGCTCTTTTCACGCGTGAATTCACCTTATAGCATTAATTAATAATAAAATTGACCATATTAATATAACAAACTACTCCTAGTTTCTTTACTCCAAAGGCAACTTTGAAAAGAAAGTTAATTCTTTTTTGATATCTGAAAAAATCAAATACTGCGGACCACAAAAAAAAAAATCAAAAAATCAAAAAATCATTTAAAGTGGACCGTGGGGAGTGATGCAAACAATATATAATTAGTGTCTTACATAGGGCCAGGAAAATAAAAGGAAACCAAGTTACAAATGGATATATACATATTAATGCTTTCTCATTTACATCGTTATCGCAGATTTAGCGGCACTTTGATTTCTTCGCTTCGATAAATGGACTGCTTATGGTCATTTTTGTCTTGCTATATCACCATCATGTTTGGTTTAGACATCGAGCAATTCTACCAAAAGTAGAATTTTTCATATCCTATCTTGCTTTTGAAGTAGATGATGTTATCATTATCTAAACCTTTTGTTTTTTTGTTTGTTCAATTGCCTCGATCAAAACGATCTCTAACAATTTAGAGGGTGTTTGGATTGGCTTAATAGCTGGTCAAACCAGCTTAAAAACACTTTTTAGCTTATTTTGGTGTTTGTCAAATACAAAAAGTCAAGTGCTTTTAACCCAAAAAAAAAAAACAAGCCAAAAGCAGCAAGTTGGTATATCCCAACTTATTTTTTTGGACTTAAAAGCTACTTGAGTTTGACCAAATAATTTACCCTATTATCCCTTACACACTTCTATTATTACCAAAGTACCCTCTCTTATTAAAACCTCTAACCCCTTTTTTTTCTTCCCATTTTTTTCCTAACTAGTATCATAACATCAAGAGCATTTTAGTCTAATTAGAAATACTTGTTTCTCAACTTCAAAAGTTTTATAACTCTACCGGATACCAGTTTTAATTCATTTGCATAACAAAAAGTTAAAGCAGAAGGTAAGAAAGTAATTTTTACGTGGTTCTTCCATTTTTAAAAGTACTTTACTTTAATTTATTTACTTTGTGGTAATTTTATATGGATTGTTTATATAGTTTAAGTATATTTTTTAATTACAATTATTAATAATGCTTTACCAAATAATTACTTTATATTAATTAAAATAATCTTATCTAATTAGTATTATAACTTAAACTGAATTAATACACAAATTAATCTGTAATTGAGTTAATTTAAAATTAAAAATGCATCATTAAGCTTATTTTTAGTGTTGACAGCTTTAGGGCATCTCGGTCATTTTAACAGAAAAAGTGCTTACCAGCACTTGTTTACCAAATATTTCAATAGTTTTTTTTAACTTAAGCACTTCTATCCAAACACATAATTGCTTATTTGTAAAACAAGTTCAAGCACTTAAAAAGTATTTTTAAGCACTTATGCTTAAAAGTTATTTTTTTCAAGCCAATCCAAACGGGCTCTTAATTAGCTTTGAGGAATGTATGGTATACCCAAATGCATAACAACATGAATGTCATAATTTATTTGGAGTTTAACTTCTATTCGATCGTCCAAAATAAGTGGGATTAGTACACTGAAAAATAAAATATGCAACACATGTTACAACAAGTTGAAATACACTAATAATATACTAATAGTGTAAAATTCTTTATAGTATTAATCTATACAAATTTTTCGATGTTGCGGTGCATCTTTCCCGAGGAAAAAAAATGTGAATCTGCGTTTACTTACTGGGAACAAAATTACACAAGAAAAAAGAGTTTCCCTCTCAATCAACGTTCATAATTGAGCGTCGTTGACCAAATAGAGGATAATATATTACAATTGATGAACAAATATTCAATTCTTTTTAACAAAAATTTAAAAACCGAGCAAAAGAAGGTCATATTCAGACCTTCTCATCATTTCTCACAGTATCACCGGCATTGTCTGTGTCAACAACTATAGGGACAACAACTCTTTTACCAAACATTATGTAAACTACCCAAATGAGACTTTTCACCACTTTGATCAAACCAATTGTAACAGTTAAATAATACAACCACCAACCAACAAAATCAACCAATCCAATACTAATCAAAAGGTCTCTTTTTTTCTCCACCACAACAACTAAAGACTCAACTTCATCCCTCAATCTCCACCACCACAGCCCACCAAAACTCATTGCCAATGCTGCCTTTTCAGCTAATCTATTTTCCCTTGCAACACCAAAAACTGTGTCATCTACCACTGGCTTCACCACTGTCTTGGACCAAAAAAACATTGCTTCATGTAACCCCAAGAAAAATATTGCTCTTGTCAAGAATCCCCTTTTGTTACCAAGATCATGGCCATCTACTCCAACAGCTATGCTACCTGTTGCAATATAAATTAAGCTCCTCATTTAAATATTTTAAGGCACAAAAGCCAACTAGATTCACTATCTACTTTTCTTAGTCGGTATATGGATTATATACTGATTATACATAGTTATGTACATAGTATATGTGGATTTTGTACCAAGATAGCATAGTACAACTTTGCACGTAGATATCCTATAATAAAATAAAGGGAAGCCCGGTGCAGGCATCCTCGTTCATACAGGGTCCGGGAAATTGCCGCATCTAAAGGATATTTCATACAGCCTACCCTAATGCAACTACTATAAATATTTTATAAGTCAAATGGGAAACACCAAAATGAATTTTGTAATTCAAGAATATTAAAGATTATATTTCCAACATTAATTACCTTCGATGCCTAAGCCAACACAAATTTGCAATATGCAAAGGAAAATCCACGCAGTGTAAAGTCGCGGTCTTGAAACTGGCTCGGTTGTACGCCTGATGAAGCACGAAGTACCACCTGTCAAGCTATGAGTAAGTGCAGCAACGCTGACAAGAGAAACAAGTATATGGAGAAAAGTGGGATTGGCATGAAGGAAGAATTTGATTAGGAGATCAGAATCTGTTTCTTCAGTGGAATAGCCTAAAAGGTCAATGAGATAATGTGCAGTTGAGAGCCTAGAAAGTATGAGAAATGAGAGAGGAAATAAAAGGCTAAGGAGAATAGTTGTAAAAAATTGAAATGGCTCTCTCAACAAATTGGCAGCACAATCCATAAGGGAAACTAATGATTTTTTCCCTTGGAATTTTTCTGAACTCGAACCCATTTAATCAAATCAAACAAGAGAATTTGAATGAATTCTTGTTGCACGTAAAGAGACGAGGAGTACTAGTACTATATATGTTCATCAACAAAGAATAAATGAAACATGAAAATTAGTAAACGAAGAATAAGAAGAAGAGAGAAAAATATAAAGTGGTTGCCACGATGTGTGTAATTTAAATTAGTTGGCATATGATAAGGTCGTTTTCCATGTCTATCATGGTTGGCGAATTAATATAATGTTCTATGCAACAAATCCAATAATAATGTATTATTTGGAAGCCACGACATGTTTGATGCTTTCATGATAATTGATATATGGTCTAATAGTTGTTTATTTTTTTCCTCTCAATTAATAGATAAGCTACCCAATATTCTTTTCAGAAATGTAGAAAGGTTATTTGGTATTGCAACTTCCAAAAATTGACACTCATCACCTAATCAAGAAATTTATATGGAACCCCTGCTCTAGGTGGAACGTCATAAGAAATTGATGTCTCATATCACCAAATTGAGTAGATTTGGAGTGATATACTGCAGCCTCCTTAGCGAAAAATAGTATTCACTCCAATGCATGGTCGGATTTCAAGCCATGACATATAATTAAAGCAGTGGTAGTACCAAAAAGAACATTGAGTTTTACTTTATATAGTGACAAGTCAAAAATATTTTATATATTTAGATGAAAGGCAATATATATGTTCTTTTCTTTCGCTATATTTATGTTACTAGAATTGTTCTGTCACGAGCCAAAATTCAACTAGTTGTAATGTCACCTAACCCGATCCGCTAGGTAAGCCAATTAGCAATAATCATCTAATTCGTTGAGATTTATTAAGAAATGTGATGATGATATAACTGAACTTCTATACAAAGAATTATAGTACAAATCATGAGCTTCTAAGATTTAGAATTTACAAATCTATCGTCTGTTTGAAGAATACATGAACAGATTAATAATTCTAAAACTACCAAGAACAAGAGGCAATTATGACCGGAATACAGGTACATCTTCAATGCCAACTCCCACTATACACAGCAACATCAACATCTAAATCTGCACGCAAGGTGCAGAAGTGTAGTATGAGTACAACCGGCTCCATATACTCAATATGTGACAAACCTAACCTTAGGTTGAAAGTAGTAGCGAGCTGGGACAAAGATCGGAGTCCAACACCAATAGCTAATAAAACAGTGCATAATAATATTATAAAAGTGGTAAAAGAAATAACGCAGAGATATGATGCTCAGCTTGTTCACAGTTACGAAAAATAGTCATGCTTTTAAGGTATAACAGTAAAAACCCAAATCTATCACGGAAATCACCAAACTATGAGTAATTCACAAAAACTGTGATTTTCCCTAAAAATATCTTTCAACAATAAGTAAGATGTTTCATTATCAGATTGCATGAGGAAAGCACATATCTATGCCTATATGTCAATGTGCATATGAAGTCATAAATGTCACAAAACCGTTTAACATGAGGAAATGCCTCTCTATGCCTGTATGTCAAGTATGCATGTTAGATACTATGCATCAAAGTGATGAACTCATGTACTCATACTCTCAGAATAATCAATATCACATTCACATACTCTCGCACATTACGCTCAATCACTCAGCACACTCAGTCACTCAGCACTGTACAGGGAAGATCCAACCTAAGCTGATCCAGCCCAGGCAGATCCAGCCCAAACACTAATAAATCTTGCTGCGGCACGTAGCCCGATCCCATCGTGAATTAATAGCAATTGTACTCACAGTGGGTGTGCAGACTTCGGAGGGGTAGATCCAGCCTAAGCACTATAATAAGCCAATCATGGCATGAATTAATAAAGCATGTTGCGGCGTGTAGCCCAATCCCATAAATATCACTCACAAACAACCCTCGGCCTCACTCAGTCACCAATCTCTCCAGTCTCTCGGGCTTACCACAAACGTGCTAAGCTTCCCAATTAATGATACATAATGTGACAATGTATGATAACAGAGACCGAGATATGATATGCACTATGAATGCAACTGTGTACATAACTCCAATTAAGCAAATAACTCAACAGCAAAGAACGATCATTGTGGGTCCCAATAGAACCAGTACATAGCCTAAACATGATTTCTAATATAAATCACAACTCAAGTGCTCTAACGCATAGGGTACAATAATAATATTCATATAAGATAGCTATACACTTCCACAAAATTGACTGAATCATAATTACTATGGTGCACGCCCACACATGCGTCACCTAGCATGTGCGTCACCTTAGCACCAATCACATAGCATGTAATTTCAGGGATTCATACCCTCAGCACCAAGTTTAGAAGTGTTACTTACCTCAAAAAATCAAATCCAATACTGAGCAAGCAGAATAATACTCAAAAAATACCATCCCGCACGTACCGACCTACGAACGGCTCAAAACTAGCTAAAAGCAACTAAAATATATCAAATAATATATAAGGAAACAAATCCAATTGATAAATGTCGAATCTTTAATCAAAAGCCCCAAAGTCAACCAAAACCTTAAACCCGGGCCCGCACCTCAAAACCCGATAAAACTTACAATATCTGATAATTCATTCAATTATGAGTCCAATCATACTGGTTTCACTCAAATCCGACTCTGAATCGATGTTGAAAGCTCAAAAATTAACTCTATGAAACTTTAAACAAAGACCCTCAGTTTCTCTCTTGAAATCCTAAATCAAATGCTAAAACGAAAATAGATTCATGAAATAAAATTAAAACCGAGTAGAGAACATTTACCCCAATCCATATGGTAACAATTGCTTCAAAAATATTCTCAATCCGAGCTCCATAGCTCCAAATATACAAAAATGACTGAAAGTTCCAAAATAAAGTACATTATAATCACTGGACGAATCAATGAATCGCGATCGCGAAGAAGAAAGATGCAATGCCCAAAATTACCATATCCGATCGCGGAATAGCCTTCGCTATCGCGAAGAACAAACAAAACAACAGTGCCTCCAACAATACGCTACGCTATCGCGAAAATACCCATTCCAACGTAAAGCACACAGGCGACCAAGCTTCGCGAACGCGTCCCTTCTTATGCGAACACGTTGAAGAATTTCCAGCTCCCAGTTTCTCATCTCTGCTCTACGCGACCGCAGTGCCCATCATGCGAATGCGAACACAGCCACCCAATGGAGACCGCATGAAGAAAACGCCCAAGCTCCAGATTTCCTCTACGCGATCGCATACAGATCTTTGCGATCGTGAAGGACAATCGAGGAATCAGAAACCAGCAGCATCCAACAATGAAAACATGAAGAAAAATGGTCTGAAACACGCTCCAGCCCCACGGGACCCTGTCCGAACATACCAACAAGTCTCATAACTTAACACGGACCTACTCGAGGCCTCAATCACGCATAACAATAATGAAACGATGAATCGCACCTCAAATCAAATATAATGAACTTTGAATATTTCAACTTCCAAAACTAGTGCCGAAACATGACAAATCAACCCAGAATGAACTCAAATTTTTCACATAAGTCCCAAATGACATAACAAAGCTATTCCAATTCCTGGAACCACAATCCGAACCTGATATCATCAAAGTCAATTCAGGGTCAAACTTATGAACATTCCAGACCTTCAAATTTCCAACTTTTGCCAATTAGTGTTGAAACCTTCTAGAAATATCCAAATGCAATTCCGGGCACGCAACAGAGTCCAAAATCACCATACGGACCTAATAGAACCATCAAAACTCCAATATGAGGTCAAATACTCAAAAGTCAAAATTGGTCAATTCTTCTAACTTAAAGTTTCCTTGTTGAGAATCATTCTTCCAAATCAATTCCGAATAACCTGAAAACCAAATCCGAGTACCTGAGTAAGATCGAACGTCACCCTATACCATTTAAGCATGATGACCCAACATAATTGGAGATCACTACTTAACCTTAGTCCGTAAACATTAGAATCTAATTTCTAACATCTGGAATTCCTTACAAGGCCTGAATCTTGTATCTACACACTGTCTAAGTCTGAACAAGCTATATCAAGCCATAAGCATAGCTAAGATGCAATCACATGGTATACCACACAACTTGCATACGAGTAGCATTAACTTTAGATCGCAATAACTGCTCGATAGCCAGCCCGACCCAGTAACCAAAATCATATCAACTGAAATCTTGTTCAAAACCTTCGTACATTGACGATAATGAAAGAAACATAGAGAAACTCACTGCCACTCATTAGATCAACAAGTCACAGAGCTCTCTCTCTCTCTCTCTCTCTCTCTCTCTCTCTCTCTCTCTCTCGTCCAACGAGAACCAAAGCCAAATCCTAAGCTGACTTCTAATATTATTGTTCCAAACATACCGTAATTAAATTCGATAGTATACATTCTAGGTCTCATGACCTCATCTTATCAGATACAACCATTATATTGACATGCCACGCCAGCGCAACCTAAAGCCACAAATCATGCAATCTGTGCACCAATAAGCAACAATTCAAATTTATTCAAATATGGAAAATGATTCAAATGAGAGAACCGCCCCACAAGCTCAACAAGTGCCAGCACAAATGCATGCTACGAACCCATCACACATAGTAGAACCGAAATACACGAATCTAACTCAAAAGATCATATCTTAACATAACTCAATGGCAACAAGGACACCATACAAACACGGGTCATATGAAATACTTCAAGCCACAATGCTCAAAATCAACAACTACATGGAATTCGACATCAAGTACACGAAGTGCAAGACCATATCCATTGAGAAGAAAATAACAAAATATACCACAATCCAAGAATACCATAACCAAGTCACAATCAACCATTCACCTCCCCAATAACTATTTCACTCAATTTTCGCTACAAGGCCCAAACAAAACCATATCATGTGTGCGTATAACCAATAAATCACAATCTCTCGTAGCACAGAAGAGTAACACATAGAACATATTAGGACATGAACAAGCTCCACTCTGACCAAATGCCACACCCCTCAACACTAACAGTTTTGAGTCAACAAATCTGACCCGGTGTAGAATACACATCCTCAATGGGCCTACCTATAGGCTCTCAAATTAACTCTGATCATCCCCAAATGGATTATTAGCCCTCCAAAAGTCTACAATGACCTAACCATTGCACGTACTACCATCTAAATAACTCTGGCCATATCTTCACAGCCTGCAACCCCAAAATAATCTGCTTCTAAGAACTCCCAATCTCCTAATCTATAAAACACCTAAATCACCAAAGCCAAACCCAACTCCATAACCCGAATGAATAACACATCCCTCCTACATAATCATCTCTACGAGAAATACTTTTATAATTCTTCCACGCCACATAGTAAAATCTGAATATCAACAGTCGGTCAACCAGGCGAGTACCACAATACCAATGAAGCATCCGTAAGTCAGAACACAGTGTGCCTTCTGAGAGGTGTACCCTTCTCACGCAATACAATGTAGTAATAACAATCATCTAGTCATCTGTAATCATCTATCTTGTCTAAGAATTCATGACCTTTCCTT
Organism: Nicotiana glauca; assembly: GCA_026770625.1. Lineage (NCBI taxonomy): Eukaryota > Viridiplantae > Streptophyta > Magnoliopsida > Solanales > Solanaceae > Nicotiana > Nicotiana glauca. Next base: position 115,817 of record MU665630.1, read on the forward strand.
CAAAACTCGACTGTGACCTTGCACATGCAAATTTCAATCCACACAACACACCACATCTATCATGCTATCATATGAAAAGTACGAGAATCTCATAATCAACTTTGAGTCATAAGCATAATATATACCTGGTCAGTCAAAAACCTTCCATTTGATCCCACCTAGGAGAAAATCACACTGCGCAACATGCTCCTCATGCCGGTAGGAAATATCCATCTCAAACCGTGGTAGAAACTATTACGAGCTCTTCAAAACCCATTTGCACATAACCAAGCCATCAGAACTGAATCTCTCTAACTCAAGCAAGTCACGCAGGTCGCCAAACCCAAGAGTATTGCCACAAAACACCTATAGAGACTCACTATATCATAAGTACACAAAGAACCTATCATAACCATCACCGTGTCGATCCAACCTTACTGCCAAGCTATCCTATTCCTCTGAGTTCCTTTTGAATTACCCCCAAGTTGACACGTCTCTCATCACAAGAGATCTTAGCATGAAACCACACCACCCTAAGGGCCATAAGCCTTAGTAGTCCCTCTTAAGCACCCTAAAAGCGCCATAATCGAGACAGCCACTCTGAAGATACCTTCTATGAATCTAAAGTCATTTCCTTCATCTTCCTAATACTGAAATGTAGAATCCAAAATGATGTAGAAATACAGAAACTCTTGACACCATCCGATTTAAATCTCAGATTCTAGCCATATACAAATTCCGAAAATTCCCAATTGCTACATACAAATCTTGAATCCATTAGGACCTTCTTGAGAGCCATCCACTCCTCTCGTATCCCAATTGCATTGCCCAAACACGATGAATGACCTATGCTCTAATAACACGACAACACCCAATGAAGTAATCCATACCTCTAAGCAATCGAGTGAATCCCTACTCCATACACACAACATTTATCACTAATAACAAACTCAAATCATTCTGTGATTTCCATATACCCATAACGTGTAATACACCATGATTCCAGAAATTTTCTTGCTTAAGTCATCCTCAAAACCAACCTCTATAATTCATAATCGATCCACAAGTATACCTCATACCAAAACTAAAACAACACGTAACCATGTAATTAAATCATCGATAACACACTCCCTCGGTTGGCTCAAAGCCATATATCAAAACACTCGATAACTCATAATGGCCATAATTATTATTTCCATGATACTGCGGTGAGATTCAACTAAATCCTTCATAAGCTCATGTACATAAACCATATCGTACTGCAAATCATCTATTAAGCTCGCATTCATCCTCGTAACAGTCAAGCCAAGTCATCCTCTAGCGATCCAAAATTAAGTTGCTACACATATAATCGACAAGTAAGAGAAAAATCTCCACAGAAACAACCTAGGGATCACACAACCTAAGGACACCCTGTAGGTAATAACCTGCCTATTTAGCCTCAAATGGACATCTCTCTATACCCTTTCACAACCACAACTACTATGAAATTACTTAATCTTCCTGAATTTGAAATCATCAACAAGACATGAAAATCTACCCCATCCTACCAATGAAATAACATGAAAGAATCTCTCAAAACCCTTATAACTCCAGAGTGAATGACATATTCACAGAAATCGAGCATCCAATAGTCCTTTTACATCCCAAGCAAAATCTACCTGTTATCAAAACCATATGAACATATCCCATAGTCACAACATAATTATCACTTAGCTATCCAACTACTCACCAAGCCATAAATCTCACTCATAGGGACACTACCGGACATATAAGTCCAAAGCACATGCTCACACAATTGAAACTACCGAGCCTAAGCTGCAGCCTAAACTTGGTCTCAAGTCTTCTCGACTAGCCCATCACCAAACATAGAAAACACATCTTGCACATCATCCATAGAATCATAAGTCGTTGATGTACCGCTGATACTGAGTGCTCGCGTGCACATACAAATGCGTGGAAGGAATTCAAAAAGATACGCTTCTATCTGAATCAATAACGCACGATATGGAAAGAAAGATGGGAAGTTTATCCTAAATGTCATGCAGCCTCTCGAAGATAGGTGTGAACATCATCATACCGATCCACAAGACTCTACTAGACACTTGCTCATGAATCGTAGAACCTATGAACCTAGAGCTGTGATACCAACTTGTCACGTCCCAAAATAAAATTAGTCGTGATGGCACCTAATCCAACTCGCTAGTAAGCCAATTAGCAACAATAATCCAATCTAATGAGATTTATTGAGAAATGTAATGATAATATAACTGAACTTCGATACAAAGAATTCCTAAGTACTAGTAGTACAAATCATGAGCTTTTAAGATTTTACGTTTACAAAGCTGGAATAAAACAAATACATCATCTGTTTGAAGTATATATGAACAGATTAATAATTCTAAATCTAGAAGAACAACAGTCAGCTATGACCGGAAAACAGGTACATCTTCAATGCCAGCTCCTGCCATACATAAAAACATTAACATCCAAATCTATACGCAAGGTGCAAAAGTGTAGAATAAGTACAACCGATCCCATATACTCGATAATTAACAAACCTAACCTTAGGTTGAAAGTAGTGACGAGCTGGGACAAAGGTATGATATGATGTTCAGCTCATTCACAGTTACAGAAAATGGTCATGCTTTTCAGGTATAACAGTAAAACGTTCCTTTATCGAAATCACCAAAATAAGAGCAAGTCCGAAAAACTATGATTTTTCCCAAAAAACTTTCAACAATAGGTAAGATGTTTCAATATCATATAGCATGAGGAAGTACATCTCTATGCCTACATGTAAATGCACATGTAAAGTCATAAATATCACAAAATCGTATAACGGGGAAATGCCTCTCTATGCCCGTATGTCAAGTATGCATGTGAGATGCAATGCGTCACAGTGATGAACTTATGTACTCACACTCTCAAAGTGCTCGATATCACTATTTCATACTCCCGCTCATCACGCTCAAAAGCACATTTCAGTAAGTAAGCACTCTACAAGGAAGATCCAGCCCAAACGCTAATAAATCTTGTTGTGGTGCATAGCTCGATCCCATAGTGAATCAATAGCAAATGCGCTCACTATCGGTGTGCAGAATCCAGAGGGGAATATCCAACCCTAGCTCTATAATAAGCCAATCATGCCATGAATCAATAAAGCCTGATGTGGCGTGCAACCCAATCCCATAAATATCACTTACAAATAAGCCCTCGGCCTCATTCAGTCAACAATCTCTCCAATCTCTCAGTCTCACCACACTCACGCTAAGAAGCCCAATCAATGATACATGATATGACAATGTATGATAACAGAGACTGAAATATGATATGCAATGATGAATGCGACTGAGTATATAACTACAATTAAGCAAATAACTCGACAGCAAAGAACGACTAATGTGGGTCCCAATAGCACCATTAGATAGTCTAAACATGATTTCTAACATAAATCACAGCTCAACTGCTCTAACACATAGGATAAAAAAATAATATTTAAGATAGCTACATAGTTCCATGAAATTGACTAAATCACAATCACTATGGTGCACGCCTACACGCCCATCACCCAGTACGTGCGTCACTTCAGCACTGATCATATACCATGTAATTTCAGGGATTAATACCCTCAACACCAAGTTTAGAAGTGTTACTTATCTTGAACAGGCCAAATCAATTATCGAGCAAGCCAAACAACACTCCAAAAATGTCATTCCACGCGTACCGACATTGAAACGGCTCGAAACTAGCAAAAAGCAACTCAAATGCATCAAATAATGCCTAAGAAAACAAACCCAATTGATAAAGGTCGAATCTTTAATCAAAATTCCCAAGGTCAACCAAAAATTCAAACCCGAGATCACACTTCGGAATCAGACAAAACTCACAATATCCGACAATCCATTCAATTACTTGTCCAATCATACTAGTTACACCAAATCCGACTTTGAGTCGATGTTCAAAACTCAAAAATTAACTCTATAAAACTTTAGACAAAACCCCCAATTTCTCTCTTGAAATCCTCAATCAAAGGCCAGAAACGAAGATAGATTCATGAAATAAAATCAAAACCAAGTAAAGAACACTTATCCCAATCCATATGGTGCAAATCGCTTAAAATCGTCTCAATTCGATCTCCATAGCTCCAAATATGCAAAAATGGCCGAAACCTATGAAACAGAGCACTTTATAATCACTGGACGAATCAATGAATCGGGATCGCGGACATAGCATCGTGATCGCGAATAACAAACAACACTGCCTCCAACAATAAGCTACACGATCGCAAAAACACCCAGGCGAACGTGAAGCACACAAGAGACCAAGCTTCATGAGCACGTCCCATCTTACACAAATGCGTTGAAGAATTTCCAGCTCCCAGTTTCTTATATCTGCTCTATGCGACCGCAGTGCCCATAATACGAATGCCAACAGTAACCCACATAGCCATAAGCGAACATAGCCATCCAATCGCAATTGCGATGAAAAAAATGCCTTAGCCCCAGATTTCCTCTACGCAATCGCATACCCATTTTCGCGCTCGCGAAGGACAATCAAGGAACGAGAAACTAGCACCAACCAGCAATGAAAACCTGAAGAAATATGGTCCAAAATAAACCTAAAAAACACCCTATCCCCTCGGCACCCCGTCTGAACATAACAACAAGTCTCATAACATAACACGGACTTACTCGAGGCCTCAAATCACGCATAATAACATCGAAACAAAGAATGGCACCTTAAATCAAATATAATGAACTTCTGTCACGCCCAAAAATCGAGGGGTGCGACCGGCGCTCAACCGAGTAAATCCGACTAAGCAAGCATGTTAGGTATCATTCTACCCAAACTAATTCATGAATAAATAGGAGACGGACTCCACTAATCATACTTAGTAAGTATTTCATTAACAACCTCCATTTCATTTCCATTAGCAACTTCATTCATAATTTTAAAAAATATTACAAGTTTTATACATCTTTGTCAAATAGCAATATTTCTAATTCAATTCCCCATTATCAAACTCCATCCATAACCTGTCTACGGAGCCTCTAGATACAACTGAAGAATAATATGAAAATATCGGCAACAAGGCTCTAGCTACACCTCAAAATACAAATTACATGATAAACAATGAAACAGGACCCCAAAATGAAGTGGGGCTCACCAACTCCGCTGAAAGGAAGATGCGGCACTAGCTGCGACCAACACTGCCTACTATAGAAATACCTATATCCATTTAAAGACATAGAGCCCCTGGCAAAAGGGAACGTTAGTGCCATCGAATAGCACTGGTATGTATAACTAAATACCATCTCATTAGAAAAAAAATTCAATACAATGACAAAGAAATCATAAGGATTCAACAAAAGCTTTAAACAAACACTACATCATCAAATAAAAGGAATCACATATCTTTAACATAATTTCCATAGCTTTAGTTTGGGGCATTTAATACTGTTCATCATCATTCACAATACCATCTCTTCCTTGAGCGGAGTCCGATCACAGCCCGATCAGCTAATCTGTCTTGCAAGACGTTACCCTTATTTCATTCTCACTTTCCAGTTTCAATTATCAATACATTACCACCATATGTATATAACATGGAATCCGATCATGGCCCGATCGGCTAAGCCGTCTTACCAAGACATTACCTTAATCACAATTTTATTTCAATATTTACTTCACATATATCAATTTGTAGGCACTTAGGACCACAATTATCACATCATACTCGCAACTAGGCCACATTTCATAACTCACATTCCTTATAACTTTCACTTTCAATATCAAACTTGCAATTTAAGATAATGGGCATATACAAGAGCAATTCAAGTTATAAGCATAGAGAGGAATCCTCATGATTCGGCATAATAATCACAATTTAAACTTGACTTGAAATCTAGGCAATTTAGCATATACTTCACATTCTTCACATATCCCCAATTTACCAAGAATAGCACATTGAACATATTGAGACACACCTTTCACATATATTTTTGCAATACAAAATCCTTTGAAATAACAAATACTACATAAATCAAATTTCGGACTTACAACATATTCGGGGACACCATGGGAGCTCAATTTCTAAGAAGGCGGTTTTAGCCATGTATAACTTGTTTAAGCTTTCCTTAAGTTACTACAATATTCTAAAAATTCTAGCAATCCCAATATACTTTGAGACATAAAAAAATTGAACACAAATTAGGAAGGTATTCATAGTTTCAACTCATTTGAGCATTTTATCAAATACTAGTTGTGCATCTTCATTTCAAATCTCTTTTACAAGACTTCTTTCGTTCCCCAACCTAATCTGTACTTATTTATATTTAAAAATCTTTCCACAAACCTAATTTTTAAATGCAAGTATATATAATAATTTTACACCCAATAATCATACTTCAATAATCCCATCTTATACCCAAAACTCGAAATTAAAGTCTAGTGTATAGAACATTACCTCTTGGATGAATATCTTGTGATTGGTTTCCTTAATTCTTGAAGATTGATTAAAGACTGAATGGTTAGAATGTTAGGCTCCCTACTTCTCTCTCTAAAATTCTCTTAACTCTCTCTAATATCATCAGAATATCGCCCCAAATGAAACCCTAAAGCCTATATATTAAAATGGGATCGGGTCATGAAAATAGGGAGATTAACCCTCTAAATTCGGGTCTGCAGTCTCATAATGGGTATGTTGGCCGCAGACGCGTCACAAAAATCAGTGCCCAAAACTGGGCTACACTGGTCCAGTTTGTGACCCGATGTGTGATCGTAGATCAATTATGCGGACCGCATAGTAGTTTTACGATCGTAGATTTGACACAAGCTCGCATTTTTCCAGCCTTTGGTAATTTGATCATAACTTTGTGTAGGAATGTCCAAATGACGAACAGTTTAAAGTGTTGGAAACTAGACTCAAAGACCTTTCATATGATAGGTTTTGAATCACATAAAACCTTATATATATTTTGATATGCTTGTTCAAAGTGTGGACTTGTGCAAAATCATTTGGAATTTTTGCCTATTACGAGATTTTCCAATTTGACTTGGACTTACGCCTCCCATTAGACCACACATTACACATTATAAGGCTTATACACATATTTAACAAATCTAATTGATCCCCACTATGTTAATAGCATATAAAATATTATAATTAGCCTACCAAGCATCAAAAATCCTAAATTACTTAGCAAAATCTTCTGGGGCCTTACATTCTCCCCCCTTAAGATCATTCGTCCTCAAATGAGGGGTAGAGTCTGCCCTAACACTTAACATAGTATATCTCTTTTCTCACATATCTCAAGTCCCTAAATTTTGACTAACTCCCAAATTATTCAGAAATTTCTGCAGAGTCTCCTTTGTAAATATGACTATCCACCTACTAGAGAACAACCAAAACCATCCTAAAAATACATCCACAACTCGATAAAGCACCAAAATGTGTATATCAATAACACGAACCTCAGCATTACAAGCACTACATTATCATTATGGTACATGGACATGGACTGTACATTTTTAAATCATAAAACCTAGATGGTACCTTTCAAATCAAAACCAACTGCTATACAATCAAGAAAAAATATTTTATTTCCACAACACTCTTGGACTTCAATGTGGCCTCTTATACGTACAAACTTTGCCATAACACATTCACAGAAGCAATCACGACCCCCAAACTTACCTGACAAGTAGACACTCTTCATAGGCCAGTTATCCATTACCTCCACCTTCAGTAATTTCCACTGGAATGATGCACAAGGGATTTCCAACTACATTCTTAGACATTGACATATGAAAACACATAATACATGTAGAACAACAATGGGGAAATATCATACTCATAACACGGCCTAATGTGAACTATATTTATGCAACCTTCATTATCAACTCACATAACATCTTCATGGGAAAATATCGGGAACAACCTGTTTGCCCTCCTAAATTCTAAATCTCTACGCAAACACCCACACTAAACCTTTGATGACCTTCAACGATTACAATAAGATGTGCTATCCTGAACTGACCATAAAAACCACCTATTGAATATATGTGATCACATGGGGATGCTCCCTCTTTGGCAAGTATGAATCTTCAATACCCAATATATTTAATTCAATAGAGAGCAACATAGTTCAAGATCCGGATAGAATTATTCAGGAAACTATTAATGTATTGAGTAGAGTATTTCACGAGGTTATATGCTAAGAGACACAAATATTACTACTAACAACACTGATATGGTTAATCACTGTGATGATATTAATTATTAGACAATTAAGGCATAAAGGTAACTCATACATTGGCAATAAGAACCGTTAAGGAGGAATATTCAAGTACATGACCCAGTCGTCTCCTAGAGTGTAGGGAAAGTCAGTTTATCAAGAATGATAATACTCTGGCACCTTGAATGTGATGTGGGTTTCAAAATACATGAAGTTGAATTACACTCCTAATGTTAATTGACACAAGAAACTTATGCCACAAGCCTATGAGAATGAAAAGAAGTTGAACACTTATGAGATTATCATATTTCAAACAGCTTAACCCTTCCTGATAATTGATCCTATATGAGAGAACTAAAGATACAACAACTAATCTTCCAAATCAATATGCTCATGATATGTGCAAAAACCTGAAAGCATCTAATCTCAACCTTTCACGAGTGAAACCATATAGGTAGGACATCCTACCATAGGGGTGAAATCATGTATTGGTTAGAGGAGTTCCAATGGTTTACGTAATGCCCCGGGAGAAAGACAATTAAAACTCATATCCTTCTTAATGAGGTGGAATGTTAGGGGTAGCAAAATTTCCCTCACATGACAATGACGTTGTCAATAATCCTAGACGCCGAGTGAGCAGAAGGCCACGTAACCCATCCAATCTGACCCATTTAAGACTTTTAAAAAGGGGACACACTTTGGTTTGAAATCATTACAATATAAGCTTGAACTTAGGGGAAATCATTACTTTTGGAACCCATGAGGCAAGCCCACGTAGCCCTAGAAAATCATTAACAATGGAGAGAAAGTACTTAAAACCATTACGAGTTGGTATTGAACAAGGCCTCAAAGTGCCCATATGGATAAGTTTAAAAGAATGAGACGTCTTAATGCATTTATCGGGAAAAAGTAACCTAGGTTATCTAGTCATATAGACAACCAGAGCAGATAAATGAAAATAAAGTGAGAGATCCTATGGAAGTAACCTTTATATTGTAACCCCTAGGATGGGTGGTAATATAAAGGGATTACTAGAAGCTAAATTTCTGAAAGAAAATCTCTGTATGTATTTAGGTGATGTATAGCTCCAGAATTCAAAAATCCAATTATGTTTAGCAACTCTACTTCATAATGAAGCACTACAATACATTTCTATACAACCAGCTATTACAAGCCACATTGGGAGATGCTATAAGACTTGACTGAGAGAAAGGCTTTGACATATAAATGTGTTACTAGGTGTATTTTTCCTTGGTCAACCCAAAACCAAAAGGCAAGAGTTAGACTGATAAGCAGATCGTTGGACTAGCGCATGTGTAGATAATCTATTATCGAAAGGAGATCATTCAATCTCTGTAATTGCGGTATGTTATCAACCCTTGATGAACTTGAAGTGAGGTGGGAACCCAATGAGATAGTATATAATAATCATGGAAGGTTCGTAGATGTTCATAATGAGTTGTCCATGGATTTTGACTTAAGAAATACCCAGATGCTAATGAAAGAAAGAAGAATATGAGAAACTGGAGTTGCACTATGATAATCCCAAAGGTGTGCTTGGTCTTGACGGAGAGCCTAGTAAGGGTCTTTATGAGAAAGAAAGTGTTACAATGACACCTAGAAAGACATGTTCTCTCATGGTTATAGAACAAGTATTGGGAAACAGGCACATTGAATTCACTAACTAAGGAACACAATTAACACATGTTGTGGAGGTGTAAAGAGAAGATAAATATTTGTTATGAGCTGGACATGCTTCTACTATACTATCTCCTAACTGTAATACACGACCACACCACGGGAAACCACGATACCAAGAACAAAGTGAGCTACTTTTTGCGGGATGTCCCAAGAGGACATGAAAGTTATACTAAGATGGCGACGCGAGATCTTCCTATGACGGGGATGTAAGGATCTAAATTTTCAGAGAGACTTTATGCACACGGTGACCATTTCGATTGACATGCACTCATGTGATAGGTGTTAAGGTATGATCTTATGTTACTAGGCAGTGAGAAGGTTACATGATGTTACTTGCAAGAGAGTAGAGTATCCATTCAAACCATAGAAGCCATATACACTAGTAAGAAAAGGAGTGACTCGAGAAGGATCGTAACACTGGGATGCTTTACATGGAACTTGACACCACATAAGTAAACTTTACTACGGTGAATGCATAGGCACAGGTGGGAAGATGTTGTCCATCTAAATAAAATATTCTATAAGAAATTCATCAAGTATAGACCCATGTTGAGAATTTAGGAAAAGCAAGTGGATAGTATTAATCCAAGAGTCATAACTCCATTCAAGGACATGATTATAGAACTTAATTCCACAAGAATGTAAATAAGAGGATTTGTAATAGAGTGGATTCATAAATAATGCGTTTCGTTCAAAGAGTCTATACACGCAATGTTTTTATGACTCACCTCTTATTGAGACCATGTTTATGAGGACCCTTCAATAAGGATGTAGACATGCAATGACTAAAAATTTTGTGTTGTTCATAATGATGTACTAGGGAGTGACTTACTTGGTAGCTTTAGGCTGATAGGGCAATAACTTAATCAATTCCCCTCGACTCCTCATCCTTAATGCATGTTGGTAACATACTAATATGCTACATTATCTGGCGGTGCAGTGACATTAATATGAACAAGGGTAATCCCCTTAGCAACAAGTTCTATCAATCCCTCCATGGCTCGATACATTCTCCTAACAAATGCTCGGGGCAATCTCCCTCAGATTCAATGGTGGGTCATTCCCTCCTTAATGCTTCAAACTCGTGGATTATGGTATCGAGATTACTCATCTGGAGAATACGACATAGAGAGGAAATTAGCTCCCTATCTTGGGTTCTACCGCACGATCTGGAGTATCAAAGAAGGGTGAAATTCCTAATCCAAATAGCCACCAACTTATAGATATGGTCGACTACACACCGATAAGAAGGATTCTATTTGACACGGCTCCGGAAATCCTAGGACACTTTAAAACCTTAGGCTCTGATACCAAGATTATCATGCCGGAAAACCGAGAGGCGTGACCGGAGCTCAACCGAGTAAACCTGACTGAGCAAGCCTGTTAGGTTTCATTCTACCCAAACTAATTCATGAATAAATAGGAGATGGACTCCATTAATCATACTTAGTAAGTATTTCATTAACAACTTCCATTTCATTTCCATTAGAAACTTCATTCATAATTTTCAAATATATTACAAGTTTTATACATCTTTGTCCAATAGCAATATTTCTAATTCAATTCCCTATTATCAAACTCCATCCAAAACCAGTCTACGGAACCTCTAAATACAACTGAAGAATAATATGGAAATGCCGGTAACAAGGCTCCGGCTATACCTCAGAATACCAAGTACATGATAAACAATGAAACAAGACCCCTAAATAAAGTGGGGCTCACCAAGTCAGCTAAAAGGAATATGCGGCACTAGCTGCGACTAACACTACCTGCTATAAAAACACCTACATCTATTTAAAGATGTAGCGCCCCTGGCAAAAGGGATGTTAGTGCCATCGAATAGCACTAGTATGTATAATTAAACACCATCTCATTAGAAAAACAACCATATAAGGACAAAGAAATCATAAGGATTGAACAAAATCTTTAAACAATCACTACATCATCAAATAAAAGGAATCACGTAGCTTTAACATAATTTTCATAGATTTAGTTTGGGGAATTTAATAATGTTCATCATCATTCATAATAGCATCGCTGCCTTGAGCGGAGTCCGATCACGGCCCGATCGACTAAGCCATCTTCCAAGACGTTACCCTTATTTCATTCTCTCTTTCCAGTTTCTATCAAAACATTACCACCATGTGTGTATAACATGGCATCCGATCACGACCCGATCGGCTAAGCCGTCTTAACAAGACGTTATCTCAATCACAATTTCATTTCAATCTTTACTTCACATATATCAATTCGTAGGTACTTAGGGCCACAATTATCACATTATACTTGGACTAGGCCACATTTCATAACTCACATTCCTTATCACGTTCACTTTCAACATCAAACTTGCAATTTAAGATAATGGGCATACACAAGAGCATAGAGAGGAATCCTCATGATTCGGCATAATAATCACAATTTAAACTTGACTTGAAATCTAGGCAATTTAGCATATACTTCACATTCTTCACATATCCCCAATTTATCAAGAATAACATATTGAACACATTGAGACATACCTTTCACATACATTATTGCAATACAAAATGCTTTGAAATAACAAATAATACATAAATCAAATTTCAGACTTACAACATATGCAGGGACACTATGAAAGCTCAATTTCTAAGAAGAGGGGTTTTTAGCCATACATACCTTGTTTAAGCTTTTCTCAAGTTACTACAACGTTCCGAAAATTCTAGCAATACCAATCTACTTTGAGACATAACAAAATTGAACACAAATTAGGAAGATATTCACAGTTTCAGCTCATTTGAGCATTTTATCAAAATACTAGTTGTGCATCTTGATTTCAAATCTCTTTTACAAGACTTCCTTCATTCCCCAACCCAATCTTTACTTATTTATATTTAACAATCATCCCACAAACCTAATTTGTAAATGGATGTATAAATAATACTTTTACACCCAAGGATCATACCTCAATAATCCCATCATATACCCAAAACTCAAAATTAAAGTCTAGTGTATAGAACATTACCTCTTAGATAAAGATTTTGTGATTGATTTCCTTGATTCTTGAAAATTGATGGAAGATTGAATGGTCAGAATGTTAGGCTCCCCCCTTCCCTCTCTAAAATCTCTTAAATCTATCTAAAATCATCAGAATATTGCCCTAAATGAAACCCCAAAGCCTATATATTAAAATAGGGTCGGGTCATGAAAATAGGAAAATGAACTCTCCGAATTCGGGTCTGTGGTCGCATAGTGGACCGCAGAATGGGTATTCTGGCCGCGGACGCGTCGCAAAACTCGGTGCCCAAAACTGGGCTACACTGATCTAGTTTGCGATCAGATTTACGATTGGAAATCAATTATGCGGACCGTATAGTGGTTTTGCGATCGCAGATCTGACACAAGCCCGTATATTTTCAGCCTTTGGTAATTTGATCATAACTTTGTGTAGGAATGTCCAAATGACGAATAGTTTAAAGCGTTGGAAACTAGACTCGAAGACCTTTCATATAATAGATTTTTCATCACATAAAACCTTATAAATATTTTGACATGCTCGTTCAAAGTGTGGACTTGTGCAAACTCATTTGGAATTTTAGCCTATTGTGAGATTTTCCAATTTGACTTGGACTTAGGCCTCCCATTAGACCACACATTACATATTATAAGGCTTATACACCTATTTAACAAATCTAATTGATCCCCACCATGTTAATAGAATATAAAATATTATAATTAGCCTACCCAGCATCACGAAATCCTAAATTACTTAGCGAAATTTTTCGGGGCCTTACAATTTTGAATATTTCAACTTCCAAAACTCGTACCGAAACATGTCAAATCCACCCGGAATGAATTTAAATTTTGTACACAAGTACCAAAATACATAACAAAGCTATTCCAATTCCTGGAACTACAATCCGAACTCGATATCATGCAAGTCAACTCTTGATCAAACTGATGATGCCAAACCTTCAAATTTTTAACTTTCGCCAATTAGTATCGAAACCTTCTAGAAATATCCAAATGCAATTCTGAACATACGCTCGAGTCCAAAATCACCATCTGGACCTAATGGAACATCAAATTTTCGATCCGAGAATACTCAGAAGTAAAACTTAATTAACTCTTCCAACTTAAAGCTTCCTAGTTGAGAATCATTCTTCCAAATCAATTCTGAATAACCTGAAAACTAAAACCAGAAGATTCACACAAGTCATAATACATCATACGATGCTGCCCAAGATTTCAAATAGTCGAATGAAATGTAAATGCTCAATACTACCGGCTGGGTCTTTACATGTTTGACGATCCAATTAATAAATATCGAACCCTTCAAACTCTTTCTTCGATTTTAATTCATTTCAAGTTTAAGCATTGACATATATTTGAAAAGGGGAAGAAAAAGGGAGAAAAATTACTAATTACTTATTCCTAGTGAAAATGAACTGTTTGTGGTTGGAAAATTATAGAATTCAAAAGATTAAGGAATTTGACTGTAAATTTGATAGATTACTAATTATGAGCTGTTAACTATGGCCCTTTGCGTTATTAATAAAATGCCAATCTTTTCAAAGTTTCTTAAAGTTTGATGTTTAGTTATGATCAAGGAAAAACCTCAAGTACTCCAAATATCAAGGATATGAATATTTGGTTAGAGAATCCTAAAGTGTTTTTCTAATGAGAATTAGGCATATTTTGATGTCTAACAAAAATGTCACCTTATTTACTACTTAGTCAAGTAAGCTAGCAGCTAGGCAATCATCATCTCTTTCGTGTAGACTACAGATGCAAGGGCACCAATTATAGCATGTAAAACCTGACCATAAGAAGGGTTTTACTTACACTGACGGTTAAATAAATAATAAAAAAATCAAAAATAGGATTTGTAGTCTTGAAAAGAAAAAAGTTATAATACCGAATTATAAAGGTGGGGAAAACTTTTTTATGACATGGGTGTATATAATTAAGTTATACTCACTGTTGTACCACTTATCTCCCTTGCAAAGTTGTAAATTGTAAGTGTGCTATCTGCTTGCATAGGATAAAATTGGTTCATATTAAATTCTAAATGATAGAATGACATATGAAATTAGGGACAAACAGAAGACAAAATGAGTGAAAACCAAGACCGAGACAACAACTTCGGTTGGGAGCGGGTAGACCCCGAAGGGAACATTGTTAACGAGGACAAATGAATATTTTCCACCAGATGACATTCAATGAATAATATTCCTTAGTATTTAATACACAATCCATTAAAGAGAATCTTGGCATTCATAGCCTGCCATTACATATTCATCAATGACCCCGTTATTGTCATTTAAGAGGGGTTTGACCCTAGGATCTAGCTCCCTAGATATAGGTATAAATAGTGAATTCAACAACCACTGTAACACACGAAATTGCTGATAAACTTGTGATACACATTATTCCAAGCGAAAAAACTACTTTATTTTTTGTCTAACAATATGCTATCTTCGAAAGCCTTTCTCCCCGTACTAAGTTGTCTGCTATTTTATCTCAATTTCAACGCTAAATCTTTTATTTTTATTTAATTTATTTTTTATTTTAGATCAAATCGATTTGCTTGCCTATAAATCACACTATAAATTCAAACGTACTATTTTACAGGTAAATAGTTTGGCGCCCACTGTGGGGCTTAAACAGTTGCGTAATTGAGTTAATCCTTACGTCTATAACTAATTTGTTTCATTCTTTGTTTCTTAGAAAAATCGTACAAGATGGCAAATAATGATGTCAACATCACACAAAACGTTGAGGCACAGGAAAATCTGCCTCAACACGAGGATTCGATCAGTGACAACTGCAACGAAGAGGACGTTAGCCATGCCAGTTCATTGCAGGCGGTACCCTAACACGTGTGGGAGGCGACTCTTGATGACACTGAAGACGAGCACGTTGCGGAAATGGTGAGGATCCTAAGAGAACAACAAAAGGCTATCATGGGTTGTCTATCACGGCAAGACCAGGTCATGAAGGAATTGAGATACGTGTTATCGGGTAATTCCAACAGCGCGAATGGAAGAGGACCAGTTCATCCCGATGCTCACGTAAATCAAATAATGCAAAGGGTTGATGGAAATACCCTGAGGGGTGAGGTCGGTTCGACGGGGCCGGGGGGATCGACAATGGATCTGGTCATAATAACAGTAATGATCCTTTCAAAATCGAGCTTATGCGGTTTATGGGGGAAATAAATGCTCGAATGGACCAAATTCCGGGTGTACCACCAGTGCTGAAAGGCTCAGACTCATAGAAAGACACCCAATTGCCGTTCAAACAAAGTGCAACACCAAAATTGATTCTGAAGTGGTTCAAAATTCCAGACATGCCAAAATATGATGGGACATTGGACACGCAGGATCATATCACCTCCTACACAATGGCACTAAAAGGAAACGACTTGGCTCCACACGAGAATGAGTCGGTCCTATTGAACAAGTTTGGAGAAACCCTCACGAAGGCAACCATGACATGGTATTCACTCTTGCCCAAACAGTCAATAGATTCCTTTGAGATGCTCGAAAACTCTTTCATGAAGGCCATGCCGGGGCTAGATAGGTACAAGCCCGCAAAGTGGACATATTTAGAATTGGGCAAGGAGAGTCAGAGTTGCTACGTGAGTTTATGACCAGGTTTCAAAAAGAAAAGATGATGCTACCGGTCGTGCCAAATGAATGGGCAACCGAGGCATTTACTAAAAGGATGAAATTGAGGAGCTCCAACGCCTTCCGGAAACTGAAAGAAAGCCTGGTCGAGTTCCAGGACACTACATGGGAAGATGCCAATAATCATTACGAATCAAATATATGTAAGGCCCCGTAAAATTTTGTGCTTAAAACCTTGTAGCTCATAGTGTCAAGGTCCGAATATTGTGTTAGGAATGTGTAGAATTCTTCGCGGCTCGCAAGCTCGCCGCGGTTCGGACCCTCGGTAGTGATCTAAGCTTTAAAAATCAAAAGAATAAATTTTTCCAGAAAATTGTCAATTCTGCGGTCAAGAATGCGGTCGCAGATCAGCTATGCGGACCGCATTCCTACCGCAGAGTG
>MU665630.1:135109-145887 GCA_026770625.1 Nicotiana glauca
CCTGTCATATCTTAGAGGCTCCGTAGACAGTAAATATGGGTTATGGACTTATGTAATTATATGTCGGGCATTGTAAGTTGTAAACTTGTTAAAGAAATTAAGCATGTTGTGTATGTTCGAAAAAGAGTGATTTCAATTATAAAATGGTTAACCTTTTAGTTAATAAGTAATGAAAAATACAGGGGTAACACGTGGGTTAGGAAAGGCACCCAGGTCCGCTTGATTGGGGCTACCTGGTCGGGCGCCGGTCATGTCCCTCGAATTTGGGGCGTGACAATATAAGGATAAGATGATCATGTTTGATTCCCGGCATCAACAAAGAGTCGGGATAGAGAAAAGAACAAGGATAAATTGAAGGATAATACTGATGCAGATAGGTTATCTTCTAAAGGCCGATTTTTGCCCTACAAAAGGGCCGAATGACTTGGAAGAGGGTTTCAGTCGGCGGATAGGTTCGCGCCTGATAGAAGAATAGACTGTGGCCGAAGAACCGTGATTCATTGTAGGAAAAAGAGTATCAGGTTCCCAAGATTCCACCTATCCCAGATTGTTCGAGTATAATGTCAATATTAGTGTAGTGAAGCTGGTATCAGCGATGAGAAACATCAAGAAATCACGGTTACTGAGGCTGACGAGATCTGATTCTAGCCAAAGGGATCCTAATCTGCAATGCGAGTATTATGGGACTAACAGCCACCGGACTGGGGACTGCCACCATCTCCATGAGGAGTTGGCAATGTTGTTGAAAAATGGACATCTCAGAGAGTTTTTACGCGACTGGGCCAAAACAAATTATTACCACAATCGGGATAACACAGAGCCCTTGAAGATAGGTAAAGACCCTCCTCGACAAACCATCAACATGATTTTCGAGGGAAACGAGATCAACAGTATGACCCTCTCGGTAGCAAAAAAGACAAATGTGTCCGTGACTCATAGCAAGAGACTTCGGGAAGTCACCGAGGACAACATCGCATTCATAGAAGAGGATGTCGATGGACTTCTACTGCTTTACAATAATGTCTTGGTCATTTGTCTTAATGTTCTAGATTTTAATATTAAGCGTGTTTTGGTAGACCCAGGAAGTTCAGCCAATATCATTCAATGGAGAGTGCTGGAGCAAGCCAAACTAACCGAAAGCGTCATTCTGGCCACAAAGCTATCAAGTTCAACTTAGCAAGTGTGATAACTCGAGGGGAGATCCTGCAGCCCACGAATGCCAAAGGGGTCAAGAAAACTACCTTGTTTGAAGTAGTAGATAGCAACATGGGCTATAACATAATTCTTGGCAGACCATGGCTATTCGAGATAAAGGTTGTGCCATCGACATATCACAAATTTCTGAAATTTCCAACTCCAGAGGGAATCAAACAAATAAAAGCAGATCAACCGGTGGCAAGAGAGATGAATGCAATCTTGGTTTCCAGCAGTAAAAAGAAGGGAAATGTGTCATAGCAGTTACAGGAATCGACGCCCGTTCCCAAACCAAACAAAGATGATAAAGGGGAGGAGTCGTTGGAATCCTATCAGGTACCAAGGTATTTCTAGGTACCAGAATAATCAAAGGCAACCAAATCCATGACGGAAGAACTCGAACAAGTGGCATTATTTGAAAATATCCTAGAGAGGAAGTTCTTCTAGGGTACAGTATATAACTCTTAGCTCAGGTCAGGATTTATAGAATTTATTAAACATAATGTTGATTTTTTTGCATGTTCGCTCACAGATATGACAGGTATCTCGCTAGAGGTGGTCGTGCACAAGCTAAGCCTGGACCCCAGTATCCCTCTGGTAAGGCAAAAGAAATGCCCGATCACCGAGGTTAGAAACAGGTTTATCAAAGAAGAGGCAACTCAATTTCTTGATATCGGTTCAATCTGGGAGGTGAAGTATCATTGACTGGCTACCTAACGCAGTAGTAGTTCCAAAAAAGAATAATTAATTCTGCATGTGCATAGATTATAAGGATATGAATAAGGCACGCCCAAAAGACTCGTTCCCATTACTGAACATTGATCAAATAGTTGATGCGAAGGCACACGAGTTGATAAGTTCCGGTGATACCTACTCTGGGTACAACAAAATCAAGATGAACCCGGAGGATCAGGAAAAACTTTGTTCATAACGAACTTTGGTACATATTGCTACAATGTGATGCCCTTCGGTCTTAAGAACGTTGGAGCCACTTATCAGAGGCTCGTGAACAAGATGTTAGAAAAGCAAATAGGGAAAACAATAGAAGTTTAAATAGATGATATGCTAGTTAAGTCTTTGAATGCAGGTGACCATCTGAAACACCTCCAAGAAACCTTTGATATCTTGATGAAGCACAATTTGAAGCTTAACCTCGAAAACTGTACGTTCGAAGTCAGCTCCGAGAAAATTTTGGGTTTCCTAGTGTCCCAATGGGGGATCAAATTCAATCCCGACAAGATTAATCCTATCGAGGACATTCCATATCAGCTAAAAACGTGAAAGAAGTCCAAAGGCTAACCGGGAGACTGTCCGCTCTAAGTAGATTCATTTCGTGATCCTTGGAAAAATGCCATCACTTCTTCTCACTTCTGAAAAAGAAGAACCTTGAATGGACTCCAGAATGCCAACAGACTCTAGAAGACTTTAAACGGTATTAATCAAGCCCCCTATTTCTATAAAAATCAGAGGAAGGTATACTAATATAATTAGCGGTCTCGTAATTAGCAATACGTGTCATTCTAGTACGGAAAGACAAAGGTACGCAATCTCCTATCTATTATGTTAGAAAAGTTTTAACGGGAGAGGAAACTCATTGTCCACACCTCGAAAAATTGGTCCTAGCTCTCGTAGTCGCCGCTTAAAAGCTTAGGCCTTACTTCCAATGCCACCTGATAGTCATGGTGAAAACTTTCCCCCTGTGGAATGCCCTTCAAAAACCTGAATTGTCAGACTGATTGGCCAAATGGGCAGTTGAAATGAGTGAATTTGACATCAAATAGAAACTCAGGACTGTAATCAAATCACATGTTTTGGCTGACTTCATGACCGATTTCAGTCTCGGGCTACTGCCTTAGGCCACTAAGGAAATGGTAATGGTGTCAGAAATGACATCAGGAGTTTGGACCTTGTTCACGGATCGATCTTCTAACGTGAAAAGGTCCGGGTTTAGGGTAGTCTTAATCATGCCCTCGGGAGAAGTCCTGAGGCAGGCCATAAAACTATTCCCTTGACTAACAATAAAGCCGAGTATGAGCATTTGATTGTAGGACTTGAACTAGCCCGGGGACTCGACTCTGAGGTCATTAAAATCAAATGCGATTCCCAACTGGTGGTAAATCAAGTATATGGGATCTTTGACACCAAAGAAGAACACATGCAATAAAATATGGTAAAAGTTCACACTCTACTCGCACGATTCAGGGAATGGTCAATCACTCATATCCCAAGAGAAGAAAATGCAGAAGCAGATGCATTGGCCAACTTGGGCTTGTCTACGGAAATGAAGGAATCAAATTTCGATACGTTCATACATCTCATGCACTCCGTATTAGATGTGGATGGTTATTATAAGGTAAATGCAACCACCTTGGTCTGGGACCAGAGAAATGAAATCATCGACTACCTTGAGCACGTCAGACTACTTGAAGACCCAAAGACATCTCGGGCACTTCACACCAAAGCAACTCGTTACAGCTTCTAGGGAAGACACATATATAGAAGGTTGTTCCAAGGCTTGTTGGTCCGATGCTTAGGCTCTTCCGAAGCTAATTATGCCATGAGAGATGTTCAGGAAGGAATTTGTGAAAATCATTCAGATGCAGACTCGTTGGTGTTAGAATTAGTTAGCATGGGATATTACTAGCCCCAGATGGAACAAGATGCTAAGGCATTTATTCAAAAGTGCGACAACTTTCAACTCCATGATCCATTAGTGCACCAAACAGAAGAGCTACTACACTCAGTATTATCCCTATAGCCATTCATGAAATAGGGATGGACATAGTTGGTTAGCTACCATCGACTCCCGATAAGGTAAGGTTTCTTTTGATTTTAACTGATTACTTCACTAGGTGAGTTGAAGCAGATCCTTACCAAAAAATCAGCGAGCGTGAAGTGGTTAATTTCCTGTGGGAGATGTAATATGCCGGTTCGGAATACCGAAGGAGATTTCCTGTGATAATGGCCACAATTCATAGGCTCAAAGGTTACCAAATTCCTTGAAGACTTGAAAATGAAAAGAATCACATCTTCACCATACTATTCAAGCGAAAATGGGCAGGTGGAATAAGCCAATAAGGTGATTATTCAAGATCTCAAAAAGTAGTTGGAAACAGCCAAAGTCAAGCGGCCCGAGAAGTTACCGGGAGTGTTATGGGAATACCGGACAACGACCAAGTCAAGCATAGGAGAGACACATTTCCCTTTCGTGTACAGATCAGAAGCTCTGATCTCAGCGAAAGTAAGAAACCAACCTTGAGGTACATCCGAGCGGACGAAGAAACAAACAATGAAGCATTGCTAGTAAAATTAGAGCTGCTTGACGAATGGAAGGACTTAGCGCACATAAGGATGATGGTTTAGAAATAGAGAATGGAAAGATACTATAATCGAAGATCCAATCTCCATTATTTGAAAGTGGGAGTCTTGGTTTGAAGAAAAGTGACTCAAAACACTCGGGTACTCAACGCAGCAAAGTTGGGTTCGACGTGGGAAGGCCCCAACCGATTTCAGCTGTCACTGGGAAAGGATCATATGAATTGGAAAACTAAGATGGATTCAAATTTACAAGAAACTGGAATGTGACCCGCCTCAAAAGGAATTACTGCTGACGAGCACTGCTCATACTGAAAGAATGTGCTACACTCTTTTTCCCTTCATTCGGTTTTTTGTTCAACTGGATTTTTTTGGCAACGTTTGTAATGAGGCAGCAATGAAAAGAATACTAAAGAGGAAACGCCATCAGAAGAAGTAAGACATTTAAATGACAAGGCAAAAAAATGACAAACCACTGCGAGATGGTTAAATATTCTTTGGCTCGGAGGAAAATTCCTATTAGGAAGAAAATTTTGCCACCAGACTAAAGGCTATTCAACCATTTACAAGTGTTTTCCCTACAAGCCACTATGGGGTGGTTAGATAATCTTTGGCTAGATAGCAAACTTCCTAACAGAAAATGAAGCTTGCTATCGGACCAAAGATTATCCAACCATTCACTGGTGGAATCCTCAAAGGAGAAAGACTTCCAATGTTCCAATTTTCATTCTTCGCACTCAAACACTAGGGGTAATTGATATGAAAATACAGCAATCTGATTGCCATAGAAACCGGGACTATGAAGATCCGGGAACAAAAGTGTCTCATCGGGACCGGGGACCGCACAGCCAGTCCCGTAGAAACAAGTTGAACAAATTATCCATAATGTAATGCAATTTCTTTCAAACAGCAAAACAAATGCTTAAGTACTTTTGAAGATAGAAGGAATAAAATAAAGACCTTTTATTTTATCTTGTTTCTTGTCCAAATGAGAAATTGATTTTATCATTTAAAAGTTAATCAAGTACTTCAAATGCTAGTGCCTGAATGAACAAAAGACGTCCTCTTGAAGAGAACCGTTAACATAAGGTGCCCTCTCTTATGAAACCCTCATAGTAAAGGGCTGGTTTAGGAAGAGTTTATGCCCGGAACCTAAATGTTACTTGGAAAAATGCATCCGAAGCCTTGCATAATTCGACGCAAAAAAGTAAACTTTGTGCAATGCTTAAGAAAAGCAATTCTATTTATCGAACGTGCCAAGTAGCACAAGTACAAAAATATTAAAAGAAAACAGCAAAGGAAAAAGAAAGCAAAAACTAAACTAAACTATATCATCCCTAGAACTCGGGGGAAAAGAAAAATCAGCTCCCCTAAAGAAGTAGGAAAATTTATTGTTGACTCGGGATCTTGGCCTTTATCATTATTCTCTTCAAGTTCCTCCTCGGTTACTGAGAACTCAGAACAGTAACCAGAAGAGTCGATTGCATCGGTTTGAGTCAGGAGGCACCTTCGAGTGGTTGACTCCAGCTCTTGGGCCTTAGAAATTTCATTGTCAATCCCAATGACGCTCGCTTTGGCCTCTACCATGATTGTTGTCCTCATATTATACATAGAGTGTGTTTTTTCAATGATGAGGGTATCTTCTTAACGCTGAAATTCTGATTTAAGCCAATCAACCTCGGTTGAAAGGCTATCCCGATCGGATCTTATGGCCCTAAGTCTAAGATCAAGGTCACGGATAGTGGTTATATAAACCTTATTGTGTTCCATGATCCTCTTATACTTATCCTCCATCTGGACACGCTTCTCCTCAATAGTAATAGCCTCTTTAGCTTTGGAGTTCAAGGCTGCCGTCAAGTTATTCAATCTCTCAATGGATGCAGATTCACGCTCGACAGTAGCGAGCACAACATTATGGACCTCAAACCATTTAGCCTTGGCATCTTGAAACTATACATTTAACTGGGAGGCTTCTTGGCTGAGGCCATCACTTCCTGCTCGCTCTGATGCAATCGAGCCTTTAACTTATCAGCTTTAGTAGCTTTTGCTTCTAGCACCGGGTGACGAGCAGCAATTTGGTCCCTCTCGGCCAACAGTTGATCTTGCTCAGAATTAAGCTTTTCTCTATCGAGGATCAACTTTTGAAGTCCCTCAGAAGCAATAAAGTTAGCCTACAAAGCAAAAACCCAAGTTAGAAAATCCTGTCATAGCAAGTCAATAAGAAAGAAGCAGTAAAAATAACAAGTATGTTACCGTTGCTGCATTTGTTTAACAAACACTCCCAAGAGATAGTGTATTTTCTTCTTATCCTTTTTTGAAGTTTGCGGCTTCAAATAGTTGGCAATTTCCACCAGCCGAGACAATAGATGGAACTCGATAGATACTAAGAGAGAGACAATCCTTATCCTATGAGGATCTCTAGAAGAGGGCGAATAATTGTGCCACAAATTCTCATGGTCTGGGAACTGGGGAGGAGGGATATCTTTCTCTCGGGCGTTTGTGGCCGGTTAGAGTGATGAAGGTATGGAAAGCGTAGAAAGAGATGAAGATGATGGTGTTATAGGTTGAGAAGTAGCTGTGTCGGAAGCAGTACTAGTTGTTGGTTGCTCACCAACCAAAGACGGAAGAGACCTGGTACTCGGCCTCACAGTACCGGAGCAGCAACTGGGACCGAAAAGGGAGAGTTGGCATTATCCACCAAGTCAAACTCTCCTAGAGCGCTTGTGCATCGTCCTCGGTTAGGTTTGTAAGCTCTTCAGATTGAGCATTCTGTTGATCTGATGAAGGATGTTGTCTCCTTTGTAGAGAAGCCCCTTTATCACTAGCATCCCCATTATCTTCAATCACCGCAGTGACTATGGCTGGCTCGGGCACGGCTTTCTTTATCTTTTTATTCGTGCCCTCGACCAAGGAAGAACGCCGCTTTTTGGATGCTTGTTCTCCAGACGGGGACTCTGAGAGGAAGTGCTTGCACCGAAAGTAGATCCGATGGTGCTTTTTCGGATGAGAGCCTCCTTCAGCAACCTCACAACATCCACGGGATCATCCAAAACATCCTCCTCAGGGATGGTAACAGAGCCCTGCGAGAGACCTGAATTCAACATAAAGAGAGGTTAACTAATTTTCTTATTCACAAAAATGAAATGAGGGCAGAATCAATCATCTTACTATGATTTTGTCCTTCCATCCGTATTTGGGACCAGCCTCCTTCCACCGGCGAGTCTCAGGCATGGTGATATCTAGAATCTTCTGAAATCACCGGTCCAAGATTTCAACCCTTGGTGGTGTCAATCGAGTTGTTGAAATAATGAAAAAGTAAGGATTAACAATGGCATGAAACAACCTTTTTCAGAAAAAAGGATAGACTTTGAACTTATGGTTAGGATTTTAGAACTCAAAGAAAGATGGAGTTGTGGCTAGGGTGATATCCCTGGTGGCAACACCAACAAACCACTCCATCCATATGCGGTTGTCATCATCCATACTGGTGAGCAAATCATGGTGGCCACGTTTTTCAAAATTTCTTACTCCCCCACAAAAAATCTAGGGGGAGTAGAGATTAATTATATGGGCCAAGGTGAACTCCTCCTGCGTTTCCTGGCACAGCCATCGTAGATAAGTCTCCTTTTTCCACACCCGAAGGGCCCACCTATGCCAAACAAACCTGGGATGGCACAGCTCTAAAATCACAGGGTCAAGTCCCCTTGTTACATCTCGCATTTTCGTACGTTAAAGTTTCGTCTTCAGTTAATCGACATAGACTCGGAGATGAGATTATCTTGAGATAACGTATTTATGCTATTTATAACAAGCGATAAGCAAGTGTCATTAAAGATAAAGGGTACACGAATTAAAGAAAATGAGTTTCGTTGAAGGTTACCGATTTGGGATAAAATATGGGTCGAGCGATAATACCCTATTTTTATGGACTAGTACCATTCAAGGTACCATATGACCACAATAGTATGATGTATAAAGTATATTAAAATGAGTAGCATTTTAAGTAGTTTGAGATAATTTCTAATTATGTGGGTAATTTATTAATTATCGGGCAATAGGACATTACATAATTAATTAATAAAATCATAAGATAAGATTAAACCCCCTCCCCCCGCCAAAAAAAAAATGTGGCAGCAAGTCAAATATTAAATAATGACTCTTAGCCATTTTTAGATTACGTGGCACCTATTTAACAATTAAAAGGCACAACAGTTCATATTTTGAAAGACTTCATTAGAACGTTACGTTCACATTACATTATCTTAATTGTCAGATTGGAAAACTAGTCTCTCTAAATGTAAAATCGGTAAGTGAGCATACCTTGCACTAGTCCTTTTACTTGCAAGAAACAGAAGCTTAATACTTAGTTAGATTACCAACACTACGTTTAGCAAGCTACAGAATTCTAAGTTTTTGTTTTTTTAAATCATGGAGGCACTTGGTCTTTTCTGATGGAATGATCCTTCTATTAACCAATAATGCCTTTTTATGGTTAAGTTATTGATTCACAAGAGATAACTTCTTGATTTGGAAATAAATTTCCCTATTCTGGGTATGTTAAGGCTATCCCTTCTTTCTTTTTAGCATGATCCAAATAATATAAATGAAATGAGCAAAATACGCAACTTTCATAAATGACTCTATTCATAGAAATACCACGATTGTCTATATTCTTGATTCCCCATGTGAATTATCATTATATCTTCTGTTCACGGGTCTCAGCAAAATACGTATTTGATAAAGTTTATCCGAAAGGTTATTGATTTTTATGGCATTTTGAGAAAATATTATTAATGTATTTCTTATGCATTTCATGCATTTATACATGTACATTGACTAATGACCATATGGCATTATATACGTGTGTGTATATATATATATATATATATATATATATATATATATATATATATATATGAGATATGGTAAAAGATTAGGTATTATATACGTGCCACCACCTGATCAGCTGGTATACGTTGATGATTTTGCCCATAGTGGCCGAGATGATATGATGGGATGCCCTCAGAGGCCTGATGATATTACGTGCACCTATACCTATGCAGGACATGACATTCATACGCACGTGCATGACATTATATGTCATGACCCATTTTCTGAACAAGCCGGGACCGGCACTCGATCATTAAACATGACCAAGCGAACCATCTCTGCTTATCAAATCTATTAAAACTCTAAACTTTATATGCAACAAGGCAATACTCCAACCAAATACTTTTGATTAATTTAAATACTTAAATAAATCAACTCCAAAATTATATTCATAGTAACTACTGAATTAATGGTAAGTTATTATCAAAAGCATCTGAATCTTAACCCAATGCGTATGTCTATGAAGCCTTTACTGATAAACTGACACACTGCTCAGAACATGAGATTTTCTGGCCAGTTCACTATGTAACAAAGAAATAACTAAATAAAGATAACTCTAAGTAATACTCCATGAACAAAAGCGGAGATCACCAATAGCACTGAAAGAGAAGGAAGTCCTAACCCGTAGCCTGCTCGCCTGCAAATCCGGTTCCTACGTTGTACAGCAGATCAACATAGGTTCCCAAAAGAGAACATCAGTACCATCCATTATACTTAGTGATTCTCAATAACAGGGGAAGAAACTTTAATAATATATACATTACAAGCAAATATTCTAAATGCATGTAAAACATAAAGCTTATAAGTATAATTCTAAATAATTGCATAATAGAAGTCTATGAATATTTTAAAAGAAATTTTTTTTATAAAAAAAATACTTCACTTTATACTTTGGGAGTTCCAAATATCCTGACTTAATTCTGTCTCAGTCACTGTGTGATCGGCATGGTAAGATCCTAACCTGATCGAATAGGCCCAATCCACGAGATGTCACTCACTTCATAGTTCTCAGCGCTCATGTCTCATACCTTAGCATGGCTAAGTAAATTCTCAGCAACAAGACCCTCGGCTCGTGTGCTCCCTACTTTGGCACATGTAGTTTCAGGAAGTCAACGCCTTGGTCAGGACCCTAGGCCTGGATGATGACCCCTTCTTAGAATAAAAGATACTCCTAAAAATCTTTTTTTTCTAAAACTTCTTCTTGTGACCTTTGATGACGTCCAAATCCAATACTAAAAAGTAATAGACACGGTCGCAGCAATATAATTTACCCAACTATGAGTCGGGGTCGAATCCCACAGAGAACAATGTGTAGGCGATTAGGCATGTAAGAAAATTATCGCTAGTTGCGCAATGCCAAACACTAAGAATTTTGGTTG
>MU665631.1:2799-34620 GCA_026770625.1 Nicotiana glauca
CAAACTTGATTACTCCTAGTTGTAGAATTAAATCCTAAATGCAAAAATGCAACATATTTTTGTATTTTTATTAATTTAAGCAAACAAACACGCACAAACAAATAATGCAAATAATAATTAAGAAATTACACAAAATTCACAGAAAATCACGTACAACACAAAACTATTTTATTTTGAGTTTTTTTTTTTTTGGATTAATTCTCATATTAGGGCAAAAATCACGTGCTCACATCCTTTTCAACACTTTTTCATAACATACATGATAATCCTTAAAAAATTGCATTGGTTCTATCATGGAAAAACATATATTCTAAATTTTTCAGCATTCCTGTTAAGCATTTCCTTACTCTTAAGGTTGTGACAATTTGAAACTAACTCAAAATCAGTTGGACAGAGAACCACAACTCCCAAATCTTAGCAAATCTTTGAGTAAGATACTCTTATATTACTAGCAAATAGTACATCACTCTGGAAAGTATCATGGTATTAATATGTAAATGAACCTGTTATGTGAATAGTTTTGTTAAGTTCTGTCTCCTTGGCCTTCTGTATAGCTATCTCTTCTCGTAGCTTTGTCATTCTTTCTGTTTTCCTTACCTGCAATTTGATCATTAACATTGCTACTGAGCTTTCATAAATCATTCACCATAAATACATTGATGATCAAAGAGTTAGCAAAGAGATGCAGAGAGTCTTATATGGAATAGACTTGGGATTTTGACCGAAAAGCAGGATTAACAACAAGAGTTACTAGTAAGAAATGCAGACCATTGGGTTTTGATGATAAAGCTGAAGTTTTGAACAAAAGAATTCAAAATTTCCTCGGGAACATTATAGCCGGATACCAACAAGAGCTACTGGTAAAGAATTTAACTCACCTGATCAGTTATCTCCATTCATGTAATTTACACCAATGATCAGTTAACCGCTTTATTTATTTTAGGAATATTGCAACACTGTTAAAACACGTCTTGAACCACATCACATAAATGCACCCGCGGTCTTCGACATATTTTGATATTGTTGAGATTTGGATTTAGGTCTCATAAATGCGCACCCGAATTTAGGAAGGTAAGTTATTACAATAACGCGCCTAAAGCAACAACGCGTTTTCAAGTTTGCGAGGGCCATGAAAATTCAACTAATGGCACACCTCGATTTTAATTTCAAAGGATTGCATTCAATTAAATGAACTATGGAAATTCATCTATTTCCCTAAGTTTCAGATTTGCTGTGCAGCAATGGATTATGGATAACAATCAGCTAAAGGTGATCACTTAAAGGGATTGATAAATCATGAAGAAGTGATGGAAACTACTTAAAACCACTGCCAACTAACGTTGTTTGAACCAAAAGAATAAGGAAAAATGACAAAGGCAAACTTAAACCAAAGCTAACGAGAAGAAGAACCAGCAGTATATTAATGAAGCTTTAAAAGTTATTTGGAAAGGAAATGGAAATTCACACTACCACAAGCAAAATTTCCAAGGTCTCAACCACTAATACGCCAATAAGGAAACATTCAAATAAAGTTTCAAAACAGTAAGGACATGCTAAATAGTACCACAAATTTTTGGATAAACATAAACATGGTCCAAGATGCCAAAATTGTTTCATGAAACAGACTACAAGGACACGGAAAACATTCCACAATATGCATTCCTAGTGTCACTACCCGGATTAAGAGGATGCCTTAGCCTTTCTAGGAGCGAACTTAAATGAAACTATTTCTAAACTAATAAAAAAACGCCCCAATTAAGATGTTAAAGAACAAGAAAAGCCATTTTCCAAACTTATCACTTCCAACACTAAAAGACGTCAACTGCAAGGCTATTGGCACTTACTTCTTGAACACCAACCTCCACTTCTAATAAGTTTTCTACCAAGACTCTTTAAAGAGATGGCACTTACTTCTTGAACACCAACCTCCACTTCTAATAAGTTTTCTACCAAGACTCTTTAAAGAGATCAACGTCCATCATTTTAGAATGCAGACCCCACACATGACATAAAACTTACGAGTTTTCAATAAACAATCCCACAATTCTACAGCAATCAGGCGCAGTACACAAAAATGATGCAAAATCTGATCCAGAAAACTATAAAGAATTTGAAGGAGAAAGTGAAGCTACTGCCCAACATCGAGACTCACATGGATAACTTTGACACTTAGAAAATTGGAAGATTAAGAGCAACCCGTCTTCATAATTAAAAAGCCAAATAAAATCAATCTAAAAACAGTCTTCTTTAACTGCACAAATTATTGAACTCAAGATACCAAGCGTACAAAATGCAAGTACGAGAACTGAAATTAAAGAAAATTGTAGGAAATACATGGAGCGGATAGAACTAAAGAATTTCAATGAAGCTGGAAAATCTAATAATCAGAGTACCATTTGAAGCAGAGTGGGATAGAAGAGATGCACCTTAGATATATTTTTCCAAATGAAATATGCAAACATTTAACAAAAACTCTACGGGATTGCAACAAAATTCAACAACGGACCTCAAATCGGCACCTCGGATTTGTAAACGGATAGCTCGAACCCAAACTCGAACTCGACGGCAAATTTAGACGCCGTGAGTCCTTCAAATCAAACATGTACCCTCTCTGACTCTATTTTTAGACCAGAACTTAGAGGAATACTTCAAATCCTTGCTGAATCAATTGTTTTTGTTCAAATCAAAACAAACGAAACCTTACATCTGGTTTAGCTTTTGGATTAATGGTGGTGAAAGTGTTTTGTAAGTGAAAAAAAAGTAGAGATGAAGCAGAACAAAGGGGAGGGGCGGATCGTCTATTCTTGCTGTTATGCCATCGAAGGAGATGAAGAACGGGGTTGGCCTTTTTGATGAAGCGGCGGATCTCCCTCTTTGGTCGATTCCTAGATGCCTCTTTCTTTTTCTTTAATTTTTTTTGGCCTAGATCTCTCTTCAAGCGTTATTTTCCATCCTTTTTCAGCTCATTGTAACGTTAGTCCCCCTCCCAGATCTGCAGCTCCTTTTGAGAGGTGAGGGATTTGAAGTTTTTTTTTATTTTTTAACAAGAAGAAGAAAGCATTGGCTTTTGATTTCCCCAAATATGATGGAACGGCCGATTTGATCTTTAGGAGTCTAGGTTTTTGTATTTGAAGAGAAAAAATTCACATTGTTGAAGAGGAGTGAAGGAGTCTGATAGAGAGGAGAGAGTTGGATTTTGCCCTAATTATTCTAATATCGGTTTTTTAACCAATTTAATTCTTTCAGACGAAATTGTAGCGATAGATTAATTTCTATCGCTAATAAAAACTAATGAATTTTTACTGTAATGGAACTAGTTTTTTAGCGACGGAAAATAGCTGACATATTTTTTAACTTTAATGTCTTGATAAATAAAACGAACACAGCGACGGAACTTTGGATGCTAAATCCGTCACTATATTTTAATACTTTTTATCGCTGCACTTTCGTCGCTAATTATGTAGGTAAAATAAAGGCGCTAATGTTTAGCGCCAATTTTAGCGACGAATATTGGTTTTTGTGGCTATTCCGTCGCTATATTTTGTGCAAATTCTTTTTTTAGCTAATTTGGCGACAAACGACAAAATGAGTCGCTAATCCGTCGTTATTTAGCTACGGAGTATCTCTTGTCGCTAAATTCCGTCGCTAAACGTTGTTTTTTTTGTAGTATTATTTTATCATGACTTAGTACTTTTAGATTATTTTTATTTTTATTATGGATTTTTAATTAGCAATATTTATATTACATAATTCTATTATTTTTATTGTTGAATATTTTAGGATAATACCATGACACATCTCATATTTTGTATTATTTTCTTGGATAATACTTTATTTAGTTGTATCTTACTAGGATTAAAGAAATATTTTAAACAAAAGTTATATATTTTGTGTTATGGAGATTTACTGGAAAAAACCCGAAAATACCTAAATAACCCGAAAACCCAAGAAAAACCGAGATTGGAAAACCCGAGTCTTATTAGTTTGGTATGGTCTTTAGGTTTAATAACCCGACAAAATTGGTTTGATTTGATAATTGTAAAATCCGAACCAACTCGACCTATATACACCCCTAACTTTAAGAAATAAATGAATAAATAAATAAGAAGAAAAAAATCATGATTCACTTAATCTGTTCCTTTTAAACCACTGCAAATTTGCAATTAATTGCATTATTGGAGATCAAGATTCCCCCACCCCTACACACACCCCCACCCAATCCCACCAACCCTACAATGCACTTCTCTGAATCTTTCTTCCAATATATCATCATTTTTGTTCAACGATCATGTGACGACCCGGCCCGTTGTCACGTGAGTTACCGCCCCGTTTCCCCCACATTGTGTTGCTTTAAGTTTTAATATCAGTATTTGAGTTGATCGGGTTGAATTGAATTGATTTTAGTTGGAAATGAGGCACTTAGCCTCTTAGAAGGGAGCTTGTTTTGGAAAAGTCAACCGGAAGTTGACTATATAGTTAGAGGGCTCGGATGTGAATTCCGGTGATTCGGTTAGCTTCGGAGGTTGGTTTGTGACTTAGGAGCGCGATCGGAATTGGATTTGGAGGTCCGGTGTAGAATTAGGCTTGAATTGGCGAAGTTTGAATTTTGGAGAATTTCTGGTTTATGGGTGAGATTTTGATCTGAGGGTAGAAATGGAATTCCGAGAATTGATGTAGCTCCGTTAGGTGGTTTTGGATATGTGTGCAAAATTTCAGGTCATTCGAACGTCGTTTGGTCGAGTTTTTGATCGAATGTGAGTTTCGGAAGTTTGAAGAAAACTTAGACTTGAATCCATGGTGAATGGATGATTTTTGCGTTGTTTGACGTGTTTTGATAATTGGAACAAGTTTGTATGATGTTTTGGGGTATGTGGTGTTTTTGGTTGAGGTCCCGGGGGCCTCGGGGTGAATTCGGGTGGTTAAACGGATGATTCGGAGTTTGTTGCACGTTTGAAGTTTTGCTGGTTCTGTCATTTCCGCATCTGCGGAAAAGGGACCGCATAAGCGGTTCCGCAGATGCGGCGTATTGGTCGCAGAAGCGGTCCTCGAAGGACCAGGGATTTTCGCAGAAGCGGACGCGGATCCGCAAATGCGGCGACCGCAGAAGCGGTTCTAGATCGCATAAACGGTCCAAGGGATTTTATGGCAGACCGCATAAACGGTCATTTGGTCGCGTGTGCGGTTACCGCAGATGCGGTTATTTGACCGCATAAGCGAAAATGACTGGGCAGAACCATATTAAGCCTTCTTCGCGAATTTTGAAGGAGAAAACATTTTGGACTTCGGACTAAGGCGATTTTTAGGCGATTTTGAAGAGGGTTTAGAGAGTCTTCATCAGGTATGGATTCTTGGTCTTAGATTATGTTGTTATGGTGTAAAAATATGGATTAACACTGAAAATCCAAGGAAATTAAGGCTAAAAAATGGAGGTTAGGGCTTGAAACTTGAAAGAGTTTAAACTAGTGATTTGAGGGGCCAAATGGACTTCGATTTTTGTGAATTTGGTATGTATGAACTCATGGCGAGATAAGGAAGCCGGTAATGTTAATTTTATAATTTTTTGAGACGTGGGCCCGGGGCTCGAGTTTTGCCAACTTCGTTTTTTTGGGTGTTTTTCGAGTTCTTTCAATTGGGTTATATCCCATTAGCTTATTATAACGTATTCCTTGTGGTTTTGGCCAGATTCTACGCACGAGGAGGTTGATTTGCGAGGGAAGCGCAAGGCGAGCTAGGATTTCGGTCGGCTTGAGGTGAGTAATGGTTATAAATGATGTACTGAGGGTTTGAAAACCCGTATTTGCACTATGTAGTGCTATGCTGAGATGAGATACACGCTATATGATGAGCGTGGTGATGTTACTGTTGGGGATTCGGACTTGGTCCATCCCGATTGATAACTTTGCTGTACTTTTGACTGAGATTGAGTTAGTATCAGTATATTTTGGGCTAGTTGCCACGTTCGGGGCCTTCTACCGATCTGTAGGACCCTTAGGGGGCATGTTTAGCTAATTGACCTCACTTTACCTGTTGAAATCATACTCTCAGTCATATTCTTAAACTGTAAAACATAATATGAACCGGTCTTAGCAATTTGCACTCTAAATAAGGAATACCTGGGGTTGGAAACCCTGTCTTAGCTGAGTGGGCCAGAGAGGCCAAGTCTATATTGACTGAGAGGGGTCAAGAACCCCATTATGAGGGTAGTTGATATATACCGGATCGGGCTGCATGCCGCAGTAGTATATTATATGGATCGGACTGGACGCTGCAGTAGTATATTATATGGATCGGACTGCACGCCGCAGTAGTATATTATATGGATCGGACTGCACGCCGCAGTAGTATATTATATGGATCGGACTGCACGCCGCAGTAGTATATTATATGGATCGACTGCACGTCGCAGTATTATAGCGCTTGGGTTGTAGGAGCCCCTCCGGAGTCCGCACACCCCCAGTGAGCGAAGTCGACTATTATTATTGGATCGGACTGCGCACCGCAGTTGTATATACTATTATTGGATCGTGATGCACGCTGCAGCGGTATTATGTACGGATCGGGCTGCGCACCGCAGTAGTGTTGGTAATTTGCTGGACTTTGAGAGATTTTCACCTGTTTTCCCTGCTCAACTGTTGTTTACTGCCTTTACTGTTGGTTATAGAACTGTGTAGTGTTTCTACGAGAATTCTTACTTTCAGTTATTATTTATTGCTATTACTCACTGAGTTGGAGTACTCACTTTACTCCCTGCACCTTGTGTGCAGATGCAGGGATCCCGGAGGCATAACTGAGTTTGTTGTTGCTGCTTAGTTCATCTGTCGGGGTCCTCGATGTAGCTGTCTGGCGTCCGCAGGACCCGATTCCTCCTCTTATCTTTCTTTTACTTCCGCATCAGACTTTCATATGTATAGGATGTTGCTCAGTTGTATCTAGGGGCTCTGACTCGTGACGCCAGATCTGATAGGGGCTGTATTGCTATTATTGTGGTTTCCGCATTGTCTTTATGGTTATCACAGATTAAAATTTTTCTTAACTGATGTTTTAAATTCAAATAACTGATAAGGGGCTTTGTATTTTGGGTTGAGAGTATTCGAATAGTCGGACTTCCCTAACAAGGTGTTGGGCGCCATCACGATCGGGGTTTAGGTCATGACAAGTTGGTATCAGAGCTTAGGTTACTAGGTCTTGTGAGTCATGAGCCGGTTTAGTAGGTTACTAGGTACGGAGACGTCCGTACTTATCCTCGGAAGGCTGCAGAACCTTTAAGAAAAACTTCATATTCTTGAAATTCTTGTCGTGCGACTGTGTTGATCCGAGAACTAAACTTTTGTATTCTATTCTCTCATAGATGGCGAGAACACGTGCTACCGGACATGGAGGACGACCACCAGTACCACCCCTTAAGGCCGTGGACACGGTCGTGGTCGTGGTCGTGGTCGAGGCAGAGTAGCAGGGGCAGCATGTGTTGACCCACCAATTTCCCTAGTTCAGGGCCAGGCTCCAGTTGTTGATGCTCCAGCAGCACCTGTGCAGGCACCAACAGTGCCCATTGTTATTCCGGGTCTCCAGGAGACCTTGGCCCAGATTCTATCAGTTTGCACTGGCCTAGCCCAGGTAGTCTCAGCCACCACTACAGTGGCTACTTCTCAGGCAGGGGGAGGCAGTCAGACACCCGCTGCTCGCACACTCGAGCAGGTGACGCAGGGTTTACAGACACCGGGAGCAGCTCCAGCTCAGCCGGTGGTACCAGTTCAGGATTTTGTGGTCCCAGCCATGCCGGACGATGAGCAGTATCGTCTCGAGAGGTTCAGTAGGCTTCAGCCTTTAGTTTTCAGTGGTGCTCAGGGCGAGGATGCCCAGGGGTTTCTTGACAAGTGTCAGCGTATGCTTCGGACGACAGGGATTTTGGAGTCCAGCGGGGTAGCATTCACCGTATTTCAGTTCACTGGTGCTGCCTTCACATGGTGGGAGGCATATGAGCTGCGTAGGCCGGCAGGTGCAGTGCCGTTGTCATGACAGGAGTTCTCCACTATCTTTTTGGAGAAGTGGGTACCACGGTCTTAGAGAGAGGAGCTGCGTAGGCAGTTCGAGTGGCTTCGACGGGGAGATATGACTGTGACCCAGTATGAGGCAAGATTTTCTGAGTTAGCCCGTCAAGCCTCGTGGATGGTTCCGACCGACAGCGAGAGGATCAAGAGGTTTGTGGATGGACTTAACTATCACATCCGTATTCTGATGACTCGAGAGAGAGTCCTGGGTATTTCCTTTGAGGATGCAGTTGATATTGCTCGTGATATTGAGTTGGCTCGCCGTCAGGATAGAGAAGAGAGGGAGGCCAAGAGGCCTCGAGGTTCTGGTAGCTTCAGTGGTGCTCGGTCTAGGAGTTAGTTCCAGCAGAGCAGAGGTCGATCATTCGGGCCTCCTCAACCAGCTCGCTCAGAGTATCGTGGGTCATCTTCTGGTCGGGGTTATGAGGGCTCTCAGTAGAGGCAGCCATCTCTTAGTGCACTTCTAATGCAGAGTTCGTCTCATGCCCCATCTGTTCAGGGTTCATCCCGGCGGAGTGCATCAGCTAGCCACTCTGGCGCGAGGGGTTCCCATTAGTCCCAGTTCCCAGCACCCGGGAGTTGCTACGAGTATGGTGAGTTCGGGCATATGTGGAGGGAGTGTCCCCACCGTGCATCCAGTTCATCTCAGTAGATGGGTCAGCCCTCATCTTCTAGCCCAGTATCTTCAGCACCCGCCCCGCCAGCTAGGGGTAAGGGTCAGGCAGCTAGGGGCCGCCTCAGAGGGGGAGGCCGATCGGGTGGTGGTCAGGCTCTATTCTATGCTCTTCAGGGCCTGTCAGATGCTATTGTTTCGGATGCTGTTACCACAGGTATTATTTCAGTCTGCAACAGGGATGCCTCAGTTTTATTTGATCCCCGTTCTACTTACTCCTATGTATCTTCATACTTTGCTCATCATTTGGGTACGACCCGAGGGTGTCTTGCTTTTCCTGTGCACGTATCTACCCCGGTGGGCGATACTATTATTGTGGACCACGTGTATCGGTCCTGTTTTATTACTATTGGGGGTATGGAGACCCGAGTTAACTTGTTGTTGTTGAGCATGGTAGATTTTGATGTTATTCTGGGCATGGATTGTCTATCTATGTGCCGTGCTATACTAGACTGTCACGCCAAGACAGTCACATTGGCTATGCCGGGTGTTCCGAGGATTGAGTGGCGTGGCATGACTGACTATGTCCCCAGTAGGGTGATTTCCTTCCTGAAGGCCCAACGGATGGTTGGGAAGGGTTGTCTATCGTATTTGGCTTTTGTGAGAGATGTTGGAGCTGAGACTCCTAGCTTTGATTTTGTTCCTGCTATGAGGGATTTTCCAGATGTGTTTCCAGCGGACCTGCCGGGCATGCCACCGGACAGGGACATTGATTTAGGTATTGATCTGGTGTCGGGCACTCAGCATATCTCTATTCCTCCCTATCGTATGGCACCAGCTGAGTTAAAGGAATTGAAGGAGCAGCTTCAGGAACTCCTAGATAAGGGGTTTGTTCATCCTAGTGTGTCACTGTGGGGTGCACCGGTCCTATTTGTGAAAAAGAAAAATGGCACAATGAGAATGTGTATTGATTATAGGCAGCTGAACAAGGTGAAAATGAATAATAAGTATCCACTACCCCATATTGATGATTTGTTTTATTAGCTCCAGGGAGCAAGTGTATTCTCGAAGATTGACCTCCGTTCAGGCTATCACCAGCTGAAGATTAGGGATTCTGATATTATGAAGACAGCTTTCAGGACGAGATATGGGCATTATGAGTTTCTAGTTATGTCTTTTGGGCTGACTAATGCCCCAGCCGCGTTCATGCATTTGATGAACAGCGTGTTCCGGCTGTATCTGGATTCATTTGTGATTATGTTTATTGATGACATCCTGGTGTACTCGCGTAGCCATGAGGAGCATGCTCAGCATTTGAGAGTAGTATTGCAAAGATTGAGGGAGGAGAAGCTTTATGCAAAGTTCTCCAAATGTGAGTTCTGGCTTGGGTCTGTGGCTTTCCTGGGACACGTGGTGTCCAGTGATGGTATTCAGGTTGATCCGAAGAAGGTAGAGGTGGTGCAGAGTTGGCCTAGACCGACCTCAACCACGGAGATTCGTAGTTTCCTTGGGTTGGCAGGGTATTATCGTCAGTTTGTTCAGGGATTTTCTTCTGTTGCATCGCCCTTGACCAAGTTGACTCAGAAGGGTGCTCCATTCATGTGGTCCGAGGAGTGCGAGGAGAGCTTTCAGAAGCTCAAGACAACTTTGACCATGGCCCCAGTGTTGGTATTGCCATCAGCTTCAGGTTCTTACACTGTGTATTGTGATGCTTCTAGAGTTGGGATCGGATGTGCGTTGATGCAGGAGGGTAGAGTTATTGCATATACTTCTCGTCAGCTGAAGCCCCATGAGAAGAACTACCCTGTACATGATTTGGAGTTGGATGCTATAGTTCATGCTTTGAAGATTTGGAGGCACTACTTATATGGCGTATCTTGTGAGGTGTATACCGATCATCACAGTCTTCAACATTTGTTCAAACAGAAGGATCTTAATTTGAGAAAATGGAGATGGCTTGAGTTGCTCAAGGATTATGACATTACCATTTTATATCATCCGGGGAAGGCCAATGTGGTGGACGATGCCTTGAGCCGGAAGGCGGTGAGTATGGGTAGTTTGGCATATATTCCAGTTGGGGAGAGGCCCTTTGCAGTTGATGTCCAGTCTTTGGCCAATCGGATGGTGAGGATAGATATTTCGGAGCCTAGTCGGGTGTTGGCTTGTGTGGTTTCTCGGTCTTCCTTGTATGACCGCATTAGAGAGCGCCAGTATGATGATCCACATTTGCTTGTCCTCAAGGACAGGGTTCAGCATGATGATGACAGGGATTTGACTATTTATAGTCATGGTGTGTTGAGGATGCAGGGCCGGATTTGCGTGCCCAATGTGGATGGGCTTCGGGAGTTGATATTAGAGGAGGCCCACAGCTTGCGGTATTCTATTCATCCAGGTAGATGTATCAGGATTTGAGACAACATTACTGGTGGAGGAGAATGAAGAAGGATATTGTGAGTTATGTAGCTCAGTGTCTCAACTGTCAGCAGGTCAAGTACGAGCATCAGAGGCCCGGTGGTGTACTTCAGCGTATGGACATTCCCGAGTGAAAGTGGGAGAGGATTACTATGGATTTTGTGAGTGGTCTCCCTCGGACAACGAGGAATTTTGATTCAATTTGGGTGATTGTGGATCGGCTGACCAAGTCCGCGCACTTCATTCCGGTGTGTACTACCTATTCTTTGGAGCAGTTAGCAGAGATTTTCATCCGGGAGATTGTACGGTTGCATGGGGTCCCAGTTTCTATTATATCAGATAGGGGTACTCAATTTACTTCTCAGTTTTGGAGGACCTTTCAGCGAGAGTTGGGTACACAGGTAGAGCTGAGCACAGCGTTTCATCCTCAGACGGACGGGCAGTCCGAGCGTACCATTCAGATATTGGAGGACATGTTGCGTGCCTGTGTTATTGATTTTGGAGGTTCTTGGGTTGATTTCTTACCTCTTGCAGAGTTTGCTTACAACAACAACTATCAATCAAGCATTCAGATGGCACCATACGAGGCCTTATATGGGAGACGGTGTAGATCTCCGGTTGGTTGGTTTGAGCCCGGCGAGGCTAGGTTATTGGGGACTGAGTTAGTCTAGGAGGCTTTAGATAAGGTGAAAGTGATCCAGGAGAGACTTCGTACAACTCAGTCGTGTCAGAAGAGTTATCCGGACCGGAAGGTCCGAGATGTATCTTATATGGTGGGCGAGAAGGTCTTGTTGAGGGTTTCGCCTATGAAGGGCGTCATGCGGTTCGGGAAGAAAGGGAAGCTGAGTCCGAGGTTCATTAGCCCTTTTGAGATCGTTAGGAGGATTGGGGAGGTGGCCTATATGCTTGCTTTGCCACCCAGCCTGTCGGGAGTTCATCCAGTATTTCATGTGTCTATGCTCCGGAAGTAGGTTGGGGACCCATCTCATGTGTTGGACTTCAGTACAGTACAGTTGGATGATAATTTGACCTATGATGTGGAGCTAGTAGCTATTTTAGGTCGTCAGGTTCGGAGATTGAGGTCAAAGGATATAGCGTCGGTGAAGGTGCAGTGGAGAGGTCAGCCCGTGGAGGAGGCCACTTGGGAGACCGAGCGGGAAATGCGGAGCAGATATCCTCACTTGTTTGAGACTCCAGGTATGTTTCTTGACCCGCTCGAGGACGAGAGTTTGTTTTAGTTGGGGAGGATGTGACGACCCGACCCGTCGTCACATGAGTTACCGCCCCGTTTCCCCCATATTGTGTTGCTTTATGTTTTAATATCAGTATTTGAGTTGATCGGGTTGAATTGAATTGATTTTAGTTGGAAATGAGGCACTTAGCCTCTTAAAAGGGAGCTTGTTTTGGAAAAGTCAACCGGAAGTTGACTATATAGCTAAAGGGCTCGGATGTTAATTCCGGTGATTCGGTTAGCTTCGGGGGTTGATTTGTGACTTAGGAGTGCGATCGGAATTGGATTTGGAGGTCCGGTGTAGAATTAGGCTTCAATTGGCTAAGTTTGAATTTTGGCGAATTCCGGTTTATGGGTGAGATTTTGATCTGAGGGTCGAAATGGAATTCCGAGAATTGTTGTAGCTCCGTTAGGTGATTTTGGATATGTGTGCAAAATTTCAGGTCAATCGAACGTCGTTT
The DNA here is from genome assembly GCA_026770625.1 of Nicotiana glauca. Classification (NCBI taxonomy): domain Eukaryota; kingdom Viridiplantae; phylum Streptophyta; class Magnoliopsida; order Solanales; family Solanaceae; genus Nicotiana; species Nicotiana glauca. Next base: position 15,565 of record MU665631.1, read on the forward strand.
GGTCGGGTTTTTGATCGAATGTGAGTTTCGGAAGTTTGAAGAAAACTTAGGCTTGAATCCATGGTGAATGGATGATTTTTGCGTTGTTTGACGTGTTTTGATGATTGGAACAAGTTTGTATGATGTTTTGGGGTATGTGGTATTTTTGGTTGAGGCCCCGGGGGCCTCGGGGTGAATTCGGGTGGTTAAACGGATGATTCGGAGTTTGTTGCAGGTTTGAAGTTTTGCTGGTTCTGTCATTTCCGCATCTACGGAAAAGGGACCGCATAAGTGGTTCTGCAGATGCAGCGTATTGGTCGCAGAAGCGGTCCTCGAAGGACCAGGGATTTCCGCAGAAGCGGATGCGGATCCGCAAATGCGGCGGCCGCAGAAGTGGTTCTAGACCGCATAAGCGTTCCAAGGGATTGTATGGCAGACGGCATAAGCGGTCATTTGGTCGCGTGTGCGGTTACCGCAGATGCGGTTATTTGACCGCATAAGCGAAAATGACTAGGCAGAACCATATTAAGCCTTCTTCGCGAATTTTGAAGGAGAAAACATTTTGGACTTCGGACTAAGGCGATTTTTAGGCAGTTTTGAAGAGGGTTTAGAGAGTCTTCATCAGGTATGGTATTTGGTCTTAGATTATATTATTATGGTGTAAAAACATGGATTAACATTGAAAATCCAAGGTAATTAAGGCTAAAAATGGAGGTTAGGACTTGAAACTTGAAAGAGTTTAAACTAGTGATTTGAGGGGCCAAATGGACTCCGATTTTTGTGAATTTGGTATGTATGAACTCGTGGCGAGATAAAGAAGCCGGTGATGTTAATTTTATAATTTTTTGAGACGTGGGCCCGGGGCTCGGGTTTTGCCAACTACGTATTTTTGGGTGTTATTCGAGTTCTTTCAATTGGGTTATGTCCCATTAGCTTATTATAACGTATTCCTTGTGATTTTGGCCAGATTCTATGCACGAGGAGGTTGATTTGCGAGGAAAGCGCAAGGCGAGCTAGGATTTCGGCCGGCTTGAGGTGAGTAATGGTTATAAATGATGTACTGAGGGTTTGAAAACCCGTATTTGCACTATGTAGTGCTATTTTGAGATGAGATACACGCTATATGATGAGCGTGGTGATGTTACTGTTGGGGATTCGGACTCGGTCCATCCCGATTGATAACTCTGCTGTACTTTTGACTGAGATTGAGTTAGTAGCAGTATATTTTGGGCTAGTTGCCATGTTCGGGGCCTTGTGCCGATATGTAGGAACCTTAGGGGGCATGTTGAGCTAATTGACCTCACTTTACCTGTTGAAATCATACTCTTAGTCATATTCTTAAACTGTAAAACATAATATGAATCGGTCTGAGCAATTTGCACTCTAAATAAGGAATACCTGGGGTCGGAAACCCTGTCTTAGCTGGGTGGGCTCGAGAGACCAAGTCTATATTGACTGAGAGGGGTCAAGAACCCCATTATGAGGGTAGTTGATATATACCGGATCGGGCTGCATGCCGCACTAGTATATTATATGGATCGGACTGGACGCCGAAGTAGTATATTATATGGATCGGACTGGACGCCGCAGTAGTATATTATATGGATCGGACTGCACGCTGCAGTAGTATATTATATGGATCGGACTGCACGTCGCAGTATTATAGCGCTTGGGTTGTAGGAGCCCCTCCGGAGTCCGCACACCCCCAGTAAGCGCAGTCGACTATTATTATTGGATCGGACTGCGCGCCGCAGCTGTATATACTATTATTGGATCGTGATGCACGCCACAGCGGTATTATGTACGGATCGGGCTGCGCGCCACAGTAGTGTTGGTAATTTGCCGGACTTTGAGAGATTTTCACCTGTTTTCCCTGCTCAACTGTTGTTTACTGTTTAGTGTTGGTTATAGCACTGTGTAGTGTTTCTACGAGAATTCTTACTTTCAGTTATTATTTATTGCTATTACTCACTGAGTTGGAGTACCCACTTTACTCCCTGCACCTTGTGTGCAGATACAGGGATCCCGGAGGTATAGCTGAGTTTGTTGTTGCTGCTTAGTTCATCTGTCGGAGTCATCGAGGTCGCTGCCTAGCGTCCGCAAGACCCGATTCCTCCTCTTATCTTTCTTTTACTTCCGCATCTAGACTTTCATATGTATAGTATGTTGCTCAGTTGTATTTAGGGGCTCTGACTCGTGACGCCAGATCTGATATGGGCTGTATTGCTACTATTGTGGTTTCCGCACTATTTTTATGGTTATCACAGATTGAATTTTTGCTTAACTGATGTTTTAAATTCAAATAACTGATAAGGGGCTTTGTATTTTGGGTTGAGAGTGTTCGAATGGTCGGGCTTGCCTAACAAGGTGTTGGACGCCATCACGACCGGGGTTTGGGTCGTGACAGATCATAATCTACCTGTATAGATTATCGAGTTTAGAATGATCATATGATTTCAATGACCTTACTATTGGCCGGTGGCGATGGGTTATGCAGGCGAATTCATCGATGTGAGGCTGTCGGTTTATGAAAGAAAAGGGACTCAAATTTGTGAAATTTTCTCAATATAGATTTTATTATCTCCAGCTTGGTTATATAAAAATCTATGTATAGATAAAAAAGAATGTAAATAAATATTCCTATAAACTTATACTATCTCCTATTGGCTAATTTCATAACTAAATAACACCAATATTCCTTTACAATTTACTATTTTCATGTGTTATTCACGTGTGGGAAATTGTCATATGAAATGTAGACCATTAAATGAATGGTTGTGATTTAGTCTTCTCTTATCAAACCAACGTCCTAGATGAAGTTGAAATTTTAGGATCAAAAGCTTGTGATCTTGACACGTGTCACTCCTTGAAATAAAATTAGAGTTTCAACAGATCTCTTCAAACTTAAGCTCAACCTTTCCTTGGAGACTCCGAAAATTGTCATCTTACTCCTCCATCTTCTTCTGTCTTGTTTCTTTATTTTCTTTTGAATCAATTTGGGGGTTTTGATCGTCAACACCTCCCTCCCCTTCAATATGGAGGGGAGAAAATAGACCCCCAACTTGCTCAAAATATGGCAATGAGAACCCCCAGATAAGGATTTTGAGAACAAATCGGCAAGTTGACAGTCCGATAGGACAAAAGATTGAGAGATTAAACCAGAGAGGAATTGTTGATGAACAAAGTGGCAATCACGGTCCACATGCTTTGTTCATTCATGAAAGACATGGTTCTGAGCTATGTGAATCGCCGTCTAGCTATCGGAATGAATAGGGACTGGTAATGTAGGTTATACTGCAAGATCTCCCAAAAGTCGAACAAGCCAAGTGATCTAAGATGTGACTCAACGCATGGACCGGTATTCAGCTTCGGCAGATTACAAGGAACCAGAAGCTTGTTTCTTGAATTTCTAGGAAATAGGGGAACCTCCAAGCATGATAAAGAATCCACTCACTAACCGTCTAGAATCTCGACATGCTGTCCAATTAGCATCGCAAAGTGCTAGGAAATCAAAAGAGGGATATGAAGATAGAAGAATTCCCTATGAAGGATCTGTGCACAGATATCTCAACACACGTTGAGCAGCAGAATAATGGGAAGAACAAGGCATGTGCATGTATTGACTCAGCAAGAGAAAATCAAATGAGAGTTCAGGCCTAATGTTGGTCAAATAGTTGAGTATACCAACTAGATGACGATGGAAACTTGGGTCATCCATTAGTTTCCCGAATCTGCCTGAATCTTGATGGAAGGGTCAAGAGATGAAGAAATCTTGCCTCCTGGACAATTGAACTCCTTCAGCAGCTCTAAGGTAAATTTTCTTTGTCTGATAATGAATCCATATTTTTCGCTGAATATTTCCATGCCTAGAAAATAGTGAATAACATATTTCACTTTGAAACCTGAATTGAGAAAACCAGTAATATGTGCATTTTTTGTTGCATCATCCCCTGTTAGTAGGATATCATCAACATATACTGCTATAAAAGTCGGTCTTAGTGATCCGACAGTGCCGATTGGAAGGACCATCGCTCAACGGATAAAAGTTACTCTAGGGATAACAGACTCATCTTCCCCGAGAGTTCACATCGACGGGGAGGTTTGGCACCTTGATGTCGTCTCTTCACCACCTGGGGGTGTAGTTTGTTCCAAGGGTTGGGTTGTTCGCTCATTAAAGCGGTACGTGAGTTGGGTTCAGAATGTCTTACGACAAATTTGATTGTTAGGTTCAATGGCAACAAGAAGGGGATTCATTAGCTCGCTATTTAGTACGAATCAGTGAAATGATAGAATCCATAAAGATTATTCAACAGGCTCTGGAAGGAATTCCAGGAGGGCGTTACGAAAATTTAGAAATCCAATGTTTTGACAGATTAAAAGCTCCTGAATGGAATGATTTTAAATTTTGATTTATTAGTAAAAAACCTTCTCCAACTTTTGAATTGTTGAAACAAGAACTTTATGTGAGAGTTGAGTTCTACACTTCTTATTTGGCGTAACTTGTTACATGGGCCGTGAGTGGGAGCTTAGTTTCCATCTGGGTATGCGACCTTGGATTGATGTTCCATATTCAGCTTCTATTGCAGATGCTACCGCAGTTTTCTTGAACTACCCAATTGATCAAGGAAGTTTTTCTGGATTCCATTTCCTAGTAACATGACCAAAATGAACTCATGCCTCCATCATCTTTTCCAAATTGATGTTCCAATATCTTTTTGTCATTTCTCCCCGCACCCTTCCACCCTCCCCCCTCCCCCCCTCCTTTTTTATTCTTTTTAAAAAAAGAGACGAGGAACCCTGAACTGAAATAAATAATTTTTCCGATGGAACCTTCTCTGGTACGGGATTATTTGGACTACAACATCAAACTAGATTATAGAGCAAGATTTTATAATAATAGTCAACAAATTTGAATTTATTATCAATAGATTCTTTTCTTCCATTTGAACTGATTTCAATAATCCTTTTAGTTGCTTTAATAGGTGCAACTGATGTAGCTCGTCAATAAAAATGTCTATTAAAACTTGGATCCCAAATAAAATTTTGTTCTGTCTTATCACAGAGAAGATAAAACATTTTCGAGCACCGACAGAACCGGAAGCGCTCCTTCTTTCAAAGAGAGGAGGACGGGTTATTCACATTTCATTTGATGATCATAGGCGAATTGAAAGTTAAGCAGTGGAAATTCTAAAGATTCCCCTCGGTAAAAGTATAGATGTCTCCTACGTTACCCATAATATGTGGAAGTATCGGCGTAATTTCATATAGTCATTCGGTCTGAATGCTACATGAAGAACATATTCAAATTCAATTCCAACAAATAGAAAATTTTTGAGTACTCTATTTCCGTTTGAATGATAAATCCCTTAACTCTTAATAACTAAAGGAATACCTTGGAACCCATAAGGGACTTACTTGTCTATATATTGTTCCATTCGATCTTTTAGGTCCCGACTTCACCTCGAAGGTTAGGCCACCACGCCCTTAAAGTCTATACGTGATAGATAGACTCCTAGAACCATGACATATTTGCTTACTTGAACATAATTTCTTTCCATGAAAAGAAAGGAAATGGTTTATTCCACAAAATAAAAAGCTTTTTTACGAGGTACAAATAGAAATTCCTCTTTAAGTATAGAAACAAGAGCACCATTTCGTTTGTAAAAGAGAGAATAATCAACGAGTGAATTAGAATACCCTTTAAAACTCAAAGCTCCTACAAGTCCGGCATACCACTAATGTGACAATCCGGCCCGTCGTCACGTGAGTTGCAGCCCCGTTTCCCCCATCTTATATCTCCATATGCTTCATTATCGATATTGGTTGTGTTAGAGTTTATTTGGATTGGTTTTGATAATGAATGAGACACTTAGTCTCTTTTAAGAAGGCTTAAATTGGAAAAGTCAACCGGATGTTGACTTATGTGTTAGAGGGATCAGATTCGAATTCCGATGATTTAGTTAGCTTCGGGGGAAGATTTGTGACTTAGGAGTGTGATCAGAAGTAATTTTGGAGGTCCGGTGTAGAAATAGGCTTGAATTGGCGAAGTTAGTATTTTGGCGAATTCCGGTTGATAGGTGATATTTTGATCCGAGGGTCGGAATGGAATTCCGAGAGTTTCTGTAGCTTCGTTAGGTGATTTGGGATATGTGTGAAAAAATTGAGGTCATTCGGACGTGGTTTGGTCGGATTTTGATCGAATGCAAGTTTTGGAGGTTTTAGTTAAACTTAGGCTTTGATTTGATGAAATTTGATGATTTTTTATGTTAACGGTAGTGTTTTGATGGTTCGAGCAAGCTCGAATAACGTTACGGGATGTATTGGTATTGTTGGTTGAGGTCCCGGGGGCCTCGGGGTGATTTCAGATGGCTAACGAGATGAAATTTGGAGTTTGGAGACTGTTGAAGGGTTCTGGTATCTGGTGTTTTCGCTTCTGCGGAAATGGACCGCAGAAGCGATGGGGGAATCGCAGAAGCGGAGCGTGGAGTTTGGGCAGCTTCCACAGAAGTGGATGTTTGGACCGCATAAACGGTCTCACTTTTGCGAAAAATGGACCGCAGAAGCGGTCCTGGGCAAAATGAGGGAAACCGCATAAGTGGAAGAAAATCCGCAGAAGAGGAAGTCACTGAAGCGACATTTTGATCGCAGAAGCGGAAATAGGCCTGGGCAGAGAGGTTAAGTTCTGGAAATGGGACTTCGTTCCCATTTCCCATTTTTAACGATTTGGAGCTCGGATAAGGCAATTTTTGGGCAGATTTTCGTAGAGAACAGCGGGGTAAGTGTTCTTAACTCGATTGTTGGTTATATTACTTGAATCTATTGCAAGTTTGTCGTTAATCCGTGAATTTAAGGGAGAAAAAAGCTTAAAACCCCTCTTGGACATTTTGAGGATTTGAAGGTCGAAACGATATGGGAAATTGTTAAATTTGGTATGGTTAGACTTGTGGCAAGATAAAGAATTCGTTGATGTTAATTTTATAATTTTTCGAGACGTGGGCTCGGGGCTCAGGTTTTCCAAATTTCATGAATTTCGATGTTTTTCGAGTCTTTCCGATTGGGTTATGTCCCCTTAGCCTATTGTAATGTATTCATTGTGGTTTTGAGCAGATTCGACGCGCGAGGAGGTCGATTTGCGAGGCAAGGGCATAGCGAGCTAGGATTTTGGCCGGCTCGAGGTGAGTAATGATAGTAAATGATATCCTGAGGGTCTGAAACCCCGGATTTGCACAACATAGTGCTATGTTGAGGTGAAACACGCGTTCCATGGCGAGCGCGGGGTTGTTTACTACTGGGGATTGTGACTTGGTCCATCCTGTTTGATATTTTACTGCGTAATTTACTGAGATATGTTATTATTCTCATGAATTGGGCTTAATGCCGACTACTTGAATCCTTATTGGATATTTTTATCACTTTTTTCTCACTATTTGCCATACTTTTTTATCTCAGTCCTGTTGATGAAACTGTCTTACAATCTCAGCCAATTTAAATAAAATTTTGAGATTTAATTGATATTCTATTATTGTTTGGGCTGAGTACTACTATTCCATTGATTCCCAAGGGGCTTATGTTGTTTTCTGGACTGAGTAAGGCTTTCAGGCCTTGAGTGATATGTGAGGTAGGCTTTCAGGCCTAGAGTGATATGTGAGGCAGGATTTCAGGCCTGGAGTGATATGAGAAGGCTTTCAGGCCTTTTGATGATATAGCACTTGGGCCGTAAGGGGCCTCTCCGGAGTCTGTACACCCCCAGTGAGCGCGGGTACCCATGTGATACGAGAGTGAGCCCGAGGGGCTGATGCTATGCTGAGTGATTGATACTGAGCCCGAGGGGCTGATACTATTCCGAGTTACTGACACTAAGCCCGAGAGGCAGATTTCTACTTGTCATTTGATATTGATGCCCGAGGGGCAGGTTTTCACTGATTATTTACTACTAAATTACCTGTTTTACTGGTTTTCGAAAGAGATTTCATTGATACTTCATTGATTTACCGTTTTAAGTGATTTACTGGCTGATATAGAATTTCCTTGTGCTTATGTGTGTTTTCATGACTTCGGTTATTATTTATAATTATTATTCACTGGGTCGGAGTACTCACATTACTCCCTGCACCATGTGTGCAGATACAGGCATTGTGGATTCTACCCCTGAGCACTGATTCTTCCCAGACCAAGAGGTTTGTTGGAGCGACGAGGTAGTTGTTGACGTCCGCAGCCCCTTATCTCTCCTGTTTCATACCGTTTGAGTTTCTTTCAGACTGTTGTATCATACTTTACAACTTATAGACTTATTTTAGACTCTGTAGTAGCTCATAACTTGTGACACCCCGATTGCGGGCTGGATTTGGGTTGGCTTTCTTGTTATCGCGGTTATGTCCGTATTGCTGGTTATGATATTCCTGCTTTAAGGTTATTTATGATTAATGACTGTCAGATATTTAAGGAGTTAAATGTTCTGTTGGCTGGCCTCGTCCTCACGAGAGGCGCCATCACAACCAGGTGGGTTTGGGTCGTGACAACTAACTTGATTCTTGTTTCAAACCATAAAGAGACTTTTTCAAGAGACAAACTTGATTAGGTTTGGGTGGAACAACACCTAATGGGAACTTCATATAGATCTCTTCTTGCAATTCCCCATTTAGGAATGCATTGTTCACATCAATATGTGACAGCCCCAACCTTTCTTTACAACCACAGTCAAAAGACATTTTACGATGGTCATTTTGACCACTGGTGAAAAGGTTTCAAAATAGTCAATCCTGTCCCGTTGAATGTCCCCCTCACTACTATCCTAGACTTTAATCTTTCCACGGTTCCATCTAAATAATGTTTTACCTTGTACATCCACTTACAAGGTAGAGCTTTTTTTCCTGGAGGCAAATCCACCACACCCTAGGTGTGATTTAGTTGTAAGGCTAAAATTTCTACATCCATGGCAACCTTCCTGTCACGACCCTAAAATCGACCCGATCGTGATGGCGCCTATCGTGAAACTAGGCTAGCCGACACAATTCCCAAATTTACCTAATATTCAATAAAAGTCATTTCAAGCCATTAATTAATCAACAATCTCATAATGTAAGTCTAAATGGACAGTGCAGAATAAATACACAAGCCCGATATTGGAGTTTCACAAGTCACGAGCATCTACTAAAGTTTGAATATAATGAAGAGTCAAAAAATATACTAAAAATAATCTAAGGAAAACAAGAGGCAGAAAAGCAGGGTTGCGAACATTGGGCATCTACCTTGCTAACTCCGATATCAACACCTACTACCGGGTTCAGAAATACCTGAATTTGCACACACGGTGTAGGGAGTAATGTGAGTACACCAACTCAGTAAGTAATAAAGGTAAATAAAAGACGACCAATACGAAAACACGTAAACCACTTCAAAACACTACAACAAATGCAGGACATTTCCAACACATTACAAAAATTATTTACTTCGTAAATCATGCTCAGTTTCAGTAAAACCTTTTAAAATAATTTTTAATACTTTCAAACGAGTGATAAAACACTGAATAAACATGATAGAAATTTAAACAGCCCCTCTGGAAAAACATGTACCATAAACCCCCCTTCGAACATGATATCAACACAACCAGCCTTTTGAGGTACCACACAATCACTCGTAATGAGCCCCTCGGGCATAACATAAATCAAGAACCGTCCCTCGGGCAAAAATATGAGACAACAACAGCCCCTCGGGCTACATTATATCACTCACACTAGGTACTCGCGCTCACTGGGGGTGTACAGAATCGGGGAGGGACCCCTTACGGCCCAAGCGCAATAATAAACAATCTCGTGGCATAATAAAATAGGCTATCAGTCTCATATCAGCCCACCTTGTGGCGTAACAACTCAAGTCGTCAGCCTCATAATCATGAATCAGCACTGTACCACTGCGGCGCGTAGCCCGATCCCATATTAACCTCAGAACACCGCCCATCGGCCTCACTCAGTCAGAAATCTCTCAAGCCACTCGGAAAATAGTAAAACGTGATGCTCAGCCCAAATTATCATTTAAAATATCAAAACGGAGTAAATATGGCTGAGTTATGAAAATAGTAGAATACAACATGACTTGGTATAAATATGAAGTCAAAACAGTGAGGAATAGTAGTAAAAATCCCCTAAGGGTCCAAAACAGTTGGCACGAGGCCCAAATATGACATTCAGCCCCAAGCATGATAATACTTTCCAAAACACATTGATATCAAATAATTTTCAATCAAATACGCGACTTAACAGTCATACGGGACGGACTAAGTCACAAAATGGTGCACGACCCCAAGCTCATCATCTAGCATGTGTGTCACCTCAAAGTAGCACAACGATGTGAATTTTGGGGTCTCATATCCTCATGACAACATTTACAATCATTACTTACCTCAATCAGACAAAATCCTACTCGCAATGCCTTTCCTTCTCAAATCGGCCTTCGAATGCCTCGAATCAAACCATAAAATTTTTTATCCAATCAATACCATTTATAGGAATTAATTCCCTATGAAATCCTACAATTTCCGTTTAAAATCTGAAATTTGCACTCAAAATTCATCCATGGAGACCACATCTCGGAATCCAGCGAAACTCATAAAATTCGACAACCCATTCCAATACGAGTTCAACCATACCAAAATTATCAAATTCTGACAACAACTCGACCTATAAATCTTAAATTTTTTGTTTTTGAAAAGTTTAGCAAAAAATCCAATTTCTTCCATTTAAATCCGAATTAAGCGATGAATATAACCATAGATTTATGAAATATAATCACTTTCGGATATAGTACACTTACCCCAATATTTCCCTTGAAATATCTCTTGAAAATCGCTTTTCCCGAGCTCTAAAATCGTCAAGAATGAATAAAAATGGCTAACTCATGAATATAAACGTCTTTCCAGGCAAGTCGCATCTGTGAAGTGCGACTTGCTCATTATTTCCAGCCAAAACAAAAGGCAGTACCATCCTTCACTAAATCTGTCATAACTTTTTGTACAAATATCTAAATAATGAATTGTTTAACTTTTTGGAAACTAGAATGCAATGTCTACAACATTCATGTTTTGCAAATTTTCATATCCTTATGTATTTCGAGATATAAGCTTCCAAAATAGTCTCCTCGCATCAGAAATTTCTGGAAAATTTTCAAAACAGCTTTACTAGCCTTTATTCAATCAATCATAACTTCCTGCACAAATATCCAAATGATTAATGGTTTAGCTTTCTTAAAACTAGGGTGCAAGGGATACAACTTTCATGTTTTGTAAATTTACAGATTCCTTATAGATTTTGAGATATAAGCTTCCGAAGCAGGCTCCATGATTGCACAGTTGCTGTCCAAGATAGTTTCTGCAGCAGAAAATTCCAGCAACCTTTTTTTTGTCTGATATCTATTTCGTTAACCTTCCAAAATCCACCTGAGGCCCTTGGGACCTTAATCAATTATACCAACATGTCCCAAAATACAATGCGAACTTAATCGAGGCTTCAAACCACGTCAAGCAATGCCGAAATTATGAATCGTGCATCGAATTGAATTATGAGTTTCCAAATCTTCCAACTTCTACATTTTTCGCCCAAACATATCAAATCAATCCGAAATGACTTCAAATTTTACAGAAGTCATAAATGACATGACAAAGCTATGAAAAATTTTTGACTTGGATTCCGACCCCGATATCAAAAAATCAACCCCCCGGTCAAACTTCCAAACTTAAATTTCCTATTTTCGTCATTTCAAGCCTAATTTAGTTACAGACGTCAAAATAGATATCCAGATATAATCCTACATTTAAAATCACCACACGTAGCTATTGGAACTATCAGAATCCCATTCCGGGTTCATTTACACATAATTCACCATCCGGTCAATTACTTCAACTTAAACTTCCAACTGAGAATTATTCTTCCAAATCTATTCCGATTATCCTGAAAATCAAAACCGAAAATTTACATAAGTCATAATATATCATACGAGGCTAGTCATTCCCGAGAACTGGCGAGCAAAGTGCAAATTCTCAAAATGACCGGTCGGTTCGTTACATCCTCCCCCAATATACGTTCGTCCTCGAACGTGCCCAGATTGTTCCGAAAACCATCAAATCGTTGTGTAACCTTACCGTGCACATATCCAGGGGTGATCCCACGTCACCCCATCTCATATGGGTCCGATAACACAATGTTACTGATATTTCACAATCCAACCTAGCCCATAAACCATAGAACCACATTTCTACTTCTAAAATCATCTATAAGATCAGAATCTCATATCTATACTTTGAATAAGTCCGAACAAGCTATAACAAACCATACATGTAGCCTCAGATGCAATTACATGATATACCACATAGCTCCAACTCTCGTAGCGATAACTTCTAATCACAACAGTTGCTCAGAACAACCGAGTATCGATAATAAACCTCTTATCAAATAAAGCCTCACTCCAACACTTCCGTATACTGCCAATTATAAATGAAACACATAGAAAGTCATAACCATTACTCAGATCAACCATTCGTGAAGCCATTTCTCTTTTGGCAAGGACCATAGCAATTTCTAAGCCGAACATCGATATTATCCTTCCAACATGCTGAAACCAAATCCGTTTGTATTCATTATAGATCCCAACGATCTCACCTAAAAGAATGCAACTACTCTGGTAACATGACATATGAATACAATCTAAAGCCATAACTCGTGCAATCCGTGCACCAATAAGCAACAATCCGAACATACTCAAATCATGAAAATGACTCAAATGAGAGAGCTATACCACAAGCTAACCAGTACCACCACAACACCATGCTAGGAACCATCACATGTCGTAGAACTAGAACATACGAATTTATCCCGTAGGATCATACCTCTACATACCTCCGCTCCAATGTGAAATCTCATCCAAACACTTGTCCACATGAAACACCTCAAGTCACTATGCTCAAATCGACAACCACACTCAATTTGATGTCTGGAACCAAAGAAAATCATCATATCAACGGTGAAGCAATTGACATAACATTACAAAAACCTAGCAGGACACAACCGATATGCCATCCGTCGAGCAATACCCAATACTCTTTTCACTCGAATTCCACTGAGAGACCCTAATAAAACCGCACCACATGTGCCTATAACCTATAAATCCCAACGCCCCACAACACGGAAAGATAACTCATAGATCTCCCTAGATCACGCATAAGCTTAACAACAATCGAATCAACACATCCCTCAACAATACAACTCATAGTCAACCAAGCCAACTCAAGTTAGAACACACATCCACACTGGCCTACCAATGAGCCCCTTATCAAGGAGTCCCTAAAGCTGCTCCTTCAAATCCTTTAACTCCGCCGGTGCCATACGATACGGTGCCCGACACCAAATTAATACCGAAATCAACAACCTTGTCTGGCGACATGACCGGTAGTAGGAGACATATCCGGAAAGTCCCTCACTATCGGAACTGAATCAATGGTGGGAGTCTCTGCACTGACATCCATCACGAAGGCCAAATAAGAAATACAACCATTCCCAGCCATCCGCTGGGCCTTCAAAAAATAAAATCACCCTATTGGGAATATAATCCGTCGAACCTCGCCACTCAATCAGTGGCATCCCCGGCATAGCCAACACCGCGGACTTAGTGCAACGGTCCAAAATAACACAACATGGAGACAACCAGTCCATACCCAATATCACCTCAAAATCGAACATACTAAGCAACAAAAGGTCCACCCGGGTCTCCAAACCCCGATAGTCGCCACACAAGACCGATATACGCGGTCCACAACCACAACAAAACCTGTTTATGAGAACTCCCAGTCCCCAAATCCATAAAGCGTACGAATCACTATATCAGATCCCAACTCCACCGCTCGAATATATAACACACCTCTAAGACTCAATCCTTCCAGGAGGGATACTCTTATAACTCTTTTGTGCCACCAAGCAACTTGAATATCAGTAGTCTATCCAACAAGAGAGCGCCGCAATACCAATGAAATAATATTAACTCAATCACCTCGCCCTTTCTGAAATGTATGTCCTCTCCAAGCCAAACCAATTCGCAATATCATTGCCTAATCATCTGAAACTGGTCGTGATGCCTAAGAATTTATGACCTTCTTTTCAAAACTGAACTGTGACCTTACACATGCCAATCTCAATCCTACTCATCATACCGCACATACTATGACATCCTATAATAAATGTAAGAACTTCATAACCCACTCCAAAACACAAGAAACTATGTACTTAACTAGCCAAGAACTTTCCATTTGATTCTATCTAGAAGAAAATCACTATTCATCACATGCTCCTCACACCAGTAGAAAATATACATCTCTAACCATGGTAGAAACCATCAAGAACTCTTCGAATTCCATTTGCACAAAACTAAATCGCCATGACTGAATCTTTCTAACTCAACCCATCTACGCAGGCCACTAAAACCCAAGAGCATTACCGCGAAACACCTGTGGAAACTCATTACCTCGTAAGCACCCAAAGAACTAATCATATCTTTACCATGTTGATCCGGCCTACGACCAAGCTATCCCATCTATCTAAGTTCCTTTTGCTTTACGTTCAACTTGATACTTCTTCTTTCTATAACACCACAATCCTCGACCCAGACTCGCCACACGGGACCCAAGCATAAAGCCACATTGTCCTACGATTCATAAGTCGCTGATTACTCTCTCAAATATCCCCAAAAGCACCATATTTAAAATACTTTACCTGAAAAGACTTCCTGCGAATCTAAAGCCATTACCTTTACCTTCGTGATACTGATGTGTAGAATCCATAATGATATAGAAATACTATGAGTCTTGACACCCTCCAATGCAAACCTCAGCTTTTAGCCAAATATACAACCTAAAAATCTCCAATTATTACATGTAAAATCTTGAACCACTAGAACCATTCTCGAGAATCATCCACTTTATTCGAACTGTAATTAAACTGACCAAATGAACCGAATAACGTGTGCCTCATTAGTACATCAACTCCTAAGGAAGTAACCCCACCATAGTGCAACCAAACAAATTCCTGATCTGTGCACCGTACATCCTTTACCAATAACAACTCAAGTTATTATGTGGTTTTCATACACCCATAAAGCATAATATAACATTTATTGAAATTTCCATTACTCAAACCATTCTCGATCTCAACCCTTGCAAGCCACAACTGATTCACTAGAGTACCTCAAACTGAAACCAATACAACACATAACCATGCCATCAACTAATCAATAGCGGACTCCTCCACTTGGCTCATAGCTATAGGTCAAAACATACAGAACTCACAATGCCCATACTCTACTACTGCCATAATACCGCAGGGAGATTAAATTAAATCCTTCATAAGCTCATGCAACACACCCATCTAGTATTTCAAATCATCTGCAAATCTCACGTTCACCCTCATAACAGACAAGCCCACTCTCATAAGTGACCCGAACTCAAATTGCAACACATATATTTCACCGGTAAAAGAGGACTCCCAACAACAACATAAGGATCACACAAACTTCAAAACACTCCGCAAGAGATAACCCACCTACTTCGCCTCAAACTAACATCTTTTTATACTCTTCCACCGTCATAAATGTTACGCAGCCACTTAATCTTCCTGAGTCTGAACTCATATCACAACGTGAAATCTACTTCATTTCCTAACTAGGCAACATGAAAAGGTCTTTCATCATGCCCATAACTCGAGCTATACATCAAATCAAGATGGAAATCAAGCACTGGATAGTTCTTACTATCCCCAGACAGACCCTTCTTGTCTCGTCCAAATCATATGTACACATCTAGCAGTCAAATTATACTCATTAATAGGGACACTATGGACATACAAATCCAAAAGAATATGCTCATACAATGAACGTTTCAGTGCACAAGCTATAGGAAAAACCCGGCCTCAAGTCCTCCAGACTGACCCAAGATCAACACACAGAGATCACACATTTCCCCTCGATTAGGGAATCGCAAGCCATCGATGTATATCTGATATTGAGCGCTCATGCGCGTATACGAACGCGTGGAAGAAATTTCAAGAGTTACATTTCAAGATGAATCAAGAACGCACGATAAGAATTCAAGAATGTGGAATTTCCTAAAGGTTCTACAACCTCCCGAGGATAAATACAGACGTCTTCGTATCGATCTGCAAGACTCTACTAAACCTGCTCATGACTCGTGATACATATGTAACCTAGGCTCTAATACCAACTTGTCACGACCCTAAAACCGACTTAGTTGTGATGGCGCCTATCGTAAAACTAGGCCAGCCCACACAATTCCCGAATTCATCCAATATTCAATAAAAGTCATTTTAAGCCATTAATTAATCAACAAACTCATAATGCAAAATAAATACATAAGCCCAACATCGGGGTGTCACAAGTCATGAGAATTTACTATGGTTTGAATACAACGAAGAGTTTGAAAATATACTAAAAACAATCTAAGGAAGACAAGAGGGAGAAGAGTAGAGCTGCGAACGTCAGGCACCTTTGTAACTGCGATGAATCTGCCACTGAGCAATCAACACCCACTACTTCAAAAATACCTCAATATACAAACAAGGTGTAGGGAGTAATGTTAGTACACCAACTCAGTAAGTAATAAAGGTAAATGAAAGCTGAGAAGTAAGAAAACACATAAACCACGTCAGAATGCTACAACAAATGCAATACATTTACAACACAGTACAAAAATCAATTACTCAGTAAATCATGCTCAGTATCGGTAAAATATTTTAAAAAAAATTTCAATAGTTTCAAATGAGTGATAAAACATTGAATAATCATGATAGAAACGTAACTTAACAACTCAGCCTCTCGGCCTGATAATAATGAATCAGCATAGTACCGCTACGGCTCGCAGCCCGATCCCATATTAACCTCACAACACTGGCCCTCAGCCTCACTCAGTCAGAAACCTCTCAAGCCACTCGGGCAATAGTAAAACATGATGCTCAGTCCAAAATATCATTTAAAATATCAAAACAGAGTAAATATGGTTGAGTTATGAAAACAGTAGAATACAACATTATTAAGTACAAATATGAAGTCAAAACAACGAGAAATAGTAGTAAAATCCCCTAAGGGTCCAAAACAGTTGGCACGAGGCCCAAATATGGCATTCAGCCCAAAACATGATAATACTTTCCAAAAAACAATGATATCAAACAGTTTTCAATCAAATACGCGACTTAACATTCATACGTGATGTTCTAAATGTCAATACCACACAAGAGGGGGTGATTTGTGTGTTACCCAGTTTTCGCTCTGGAAGAACCTAGTTCTTCTAGGAGTACTAACTACTGTTGTTTGCGGAATAATAATTACAGAAAATAAAGAACACAGAGAATTTTACGTGGAAAATACCTGGCTCAAAAGATGAAAAAACCACGACCTACTACTCAGTAGGATTTTCCCAAACTTCCACTAAAATCACTGAGCCAAAACTGCATTTACAAAACACTTTGTAAACCTAAGGATTACCTCTAATCCTGTTGTAGCAACCAACCTCTAACTGTTGTGACAACTTCAAGTTAACTCTAACTTGAATACTCAAAATACCTATTACAGTTGCTTCTATATAAAGCTGAAAGGTACAATATTAAACACCTACTACAATTGAACTAGAAATAAAGAAAGACATATAAAACTCTTTATGGAGCTGGTTCTTCAATCTGGTTCATGTACCTTGTGGTTTGCACACTTGAATCACACACGAATTGCTTGCAAAAAGCCTTGCTATTTTGCTCCCAAATACCGTTTAACTTCTGCGTTTTTTTGCAACACTTTAATGTGAGAACATCCTGCAATTTATTGAGTTAGTAGATGAAGAAATAACTAGAGTTCTGATGCAACTCTTCCTTGGTGGAAGAGTTCTAGTTGATTTCAACTTCTAACTCCTTCCCTATCTTGAATAGTGTTCTCTTTGATTAATGAGTCCTTCTCCTTATCAATTATGCAACCTTTTCGATCAGGAGATATTAAATACACCAAGTTAAGTTTATCTCCATCACGTGCAACCCTTATGCTCAAATCTTCCCGTTTTTGTGCACCTGAAGGATGGACCACTGGATGGACCTGGTTCATCACGAGTTCCTTTGTCAGTCTTCAAAATTAACCTTTACTTGGGCCAACAAATTCCTCTTTTTTGATGATGTCAAACTCTGTGCTTTTCATAAGCTTAGCCTTGTTTCAGCTCAGCTCAACATCAACACAATGTTAGAAACATTTTTCCTTTTTATCACTTATCATCAAGAACCAGGTACATTAGGTTATAAACATCAGTTGTTCAAAGATAAACCTTTTTCCCCCTTTTGGCATTGTCACACCTCCTTTCGGCGCTACCGCACCCCGCGAATGGCGTGATAAAGGGAGTTTTTCCAATTAAAGGACAATCAAAACGGGATTCATTTATTAAGATTCAGAGTCGCCACTTGAGAGATTTATGGTGTCCCAAGTCACCGGTTTGAATCCCGAATCGAGGAAAAAGTTGACTCTATATTACAGTCTGCGAACCAGAAATCTGGATAAGGAATTATGTTAACTCGGGAGAAGGTATTAGGCATTCCCGAGTTCCGTGGTTCTAGCACGGTCGCTTAACTGTTATATTTGGCTTAATTATCTAATTTATAACATGCTTTAACTTATGTGCAAATTTTAACTTTTTAACCACTTTTATTATTATTATTATTTTTAAAAGAATTGCAACGTCACAAAAATGCATCTCGGACCACGTCACATCAATGTACCCGTGGTTGTTGACACATTTCGACTCTGTTGAGATTTGGATTTGGTTCACATAAATGTGTACCCGAATTAAGAAGGTAAAATTATTAAACGCACCTAAAGAGACTAACGCGTTATTATCTTTGGGGAAGGCCGTGAAATTAGCTAAATGGCTCATCCCGAATTCTAAGTATTTTTAATATATACATTTATGAGGGCCCTGCAATCCTCGTCTCATTTATTATTTAAAGGGTAAACCTAAAAGCAACTACGATTCTCTACTTTATTTGTCTAAAAAAAAGA